>MU105573.1:111495-166996 GCA_012274485.2 Sinapis alba | reverse complement strand
CATTTGTTAATGCATGAAACAAGAAGCTTAACATGCATTTTAATTGAATACCAAATCATTTTCTCCACAACCATATGTATATTATATGATTTTGAACCATATATAACATCAATATAAATATTTTAAATATAATGAAAGAACGAAATTAGAAATATAAGGTTTAGTGTATATATGTTCGGATATTTTCAGATATTCATTAGGATTCGGATATTATCCGTTTCAGTTCGAATATCCAATCTCTTTTAATTTAATATCCGTTCAAGTATTTTGCTACTTCAATTTAGATTTCGGTTTAGATTTTTTGGATCGGATTCGGATATCGGGTAAAATATCCACATCTACTTCTACCGAGTCACATTATGATTTCCATGAAACCAAAATCGAAATTACATGAAACCACAATATCGCTCGAAACAAAATTGTTGCTCCTATAAACGAAGCATTCTACAATTTTTTTAAAAGAACTGTTTTTTTTTTTCCAAACAAAGAACCGTTGTTGATTAATTTGCTTGCGCTGAACATATCTTGATCTCTTCTTTTCCTTCCTCCATACAAACATTAGATTCGATCACTCTTTTTTCTTCATCATCGACTCTTGTCTCTGTCACATTAGACTGCTTTCCCCTGTGATTCGGATCATAATTGGAAGAAGCCAAGTGATCCAAAGCCATTACTACATCAGAGATCACCGGTCTCATACCAGGCTGGTCTTGAACACACATTGCAGCTATAGCAAGCGCTTGATACAATCCTCTAACCGGATAATCTCCTCCCATCAACGGATCAACCATTTTCTTGAAGTTCTTCCTATCTTTAAACAACGGACGCGCCTGTACAATCACGTCAAAACGTGTGAATTACGCTAGCTAGAAAAAAGGAGAAAAGTTAGAAACTTTTGTCATTACCCATCCAACTAGAGTTTGGTCTTTACGCGCTTTTGTTTTGTAAATCGCCTTCATTCCAGTGATAAGCTCCAAGAGGACAACTCCGAAACTGAAGATATCTGATTTGAATGTGAGTTGACCGGTCATAGCGTATTCAGGAGCACAGTATCCGTATGTTCCCATAACCCTTGTGGAAACATGTGTTGCGTCCCCGCTTGGTCCAACTTTAGCTAACCCAAAGTCAGAGAGTTTCGGATGATAGTCTTCACCGAGCAAGATATTTGAACATTTAAGATCACGGTAGATCACAGGAGGCTTCATTGTATCATGAAGATATTCTAAACCTCTCGCAGCACCAGCCGCTATTTTCATCCGGGTGTTCCAAGAAAGTGGGGTTTTACCATCAGGAAGATCTAAGGACCAGACATAGAATACAAAAAAAAAAAAGTCAGAACAATCAAATATCACACAAGTAAAGAGAAGCAATACGAATACAAGTTGTTCTGTAAAATGCATAGAGAGAGAGCAACAGTACCATGGAGATGATCTTCAAGAGATCCTAGAGGCATGTACTCGTAAACCAATAGCCTCTGAGCACCTTGTGCGCAAAACCCTATAAGCTTTACAAGATTGGGATGGTCAGCGAGACTTAGTGTCATCACTTCCACCACGAACTCTCTAATTCCTTGAGCTCCATTTCGATCAAGTTGCTTGATTGCAACAACCTATATATCAAATAACCATTTTCACAGACTGTTGAAAACTCTGACTGATTGATGAAGGAACGTATATATATATACCTGATTGATTCTGTCAATGAGACCCTTGTATACTTTTCCGAAACCTCCTTCACCTAGAAAACAATCAGACCTGAAGTTTCCTGTAGAAACAGAGAGTTCTTCAAAGGTAAAAGTCTCTGCTTTCTTCCCTGAAACTTCATCTTCCACATTTGAATCCTTTGCATCCAAAGAGAACTGATCCTCATCAGTACTTACCTCCTTGTTTACATCATCTCCACCCGGACTACCTTCTAACCAATACAAAGCAAACACATCAATAAATTCACAAACGATATATCGTCTCTGTGTCCTCTGATTAAGAACACGATCATCTCTAACAAACGATTCAAGAAGACGAGTAAACGCTAAAACGGCGTTTATGCAATATAAACAATTCACAAACGAGATTATGGTCTCCGTCTCTTATGATTAAGAACACAAAACCTAATCATCTCTAACAAACGATTCAAGAGGACGGTATCATTAACGTAACGCTAAATCGATTCCAAAACGGATTTTGATGCAATGTAGCCTAAATAGAAACGCGAGATCCGCTTTGGAATCTCTCAATCGATACCTGAGCTAGGTTGCGTTTGTGAATCGCGATCTGCGCTCTTACGAACGCAGTTTGCGTCGATTTCGAGTTTATCGTTTTTGGCGAAATCGTTGTTCTTCTTCTTCTTCGTCTCGGATCGTTTGCTGGATTTCCCCGTGCGGCCGAAGCATCCCATGGCTAAATCTACGAAGATGGGACAGATTGTAATCTTTGCTTATGGGGGAAGGAAGGGGAAGGGGAAGGGTTACGGGAAGGAAGGAGAGGAAGGGAGAGAGAAAGAGGAAAGGGCTAAAGTGAGGGAGAGAGAAACTTTGGATTTTGAAATTTTATAAATGATGGGTGTCGGTCGTCTACGGTGAGGTACACGAGAATTTACAATACACCGTAGGGGTTACTTTATTAATAGTAACTATTAATAAGGTGTGTTTAGTTAATATTGGGACTTTAGCTGAGTTAAGTAAGATCTGACTATGTGGGGTCAACCTTTTTGTTTTGCTACCCTTTGTTTTATGAGTTGACTTAGTACACTTTCATTTCTTGTAAAGTTTGGTTTTGAATATTTTTTTGTATTTACATAATCGATATATAGAAAAAAAAAATGGACAATATCCATTTTAGGATCAATTCTAATAATTTTTCTTTGAAATTTTTTAAAGAATGTCAAATTTATTCAAATCAAAAAATCATTTGTACAATGTATGTTATTACGGTGCTGAGTTTAAGAATATGTGGAAATTATGAGAAAAAAGATAGCTAAAGAGAAGTTGAGTTTTTATCTTGATGTAAGCCACATGATTCTTTTGTTGATGCAATTCTGGTTCTGACGAGTTTATCAATGTGATTGATGAGGCTGCCAGCGTTCCGAGTTTACCAACAATGACCTCTTTGTAAATACGTACAAGATACAACCATAATAAAATAATATAAAAGGTAAATCAAGAAATAATAAAAATTACTAAGCACTTATTTCTTTATTAAAAATCATCTTAAACAATTTATTATAAAAACTATGAATTTATACCGTGCTACGCACAATTTATATAATTTAAATTTATTAAATTTTTTTATTAATGTAGGATTTCTTCTGTTTAGGTTTATTTTTAGAATTTTTATTAAATTATTTTCAATAATTTTGTTTTATATTTATAGGTTTACAATTCTAAAAAACATAAAAATGAGTTCATGAACAACATTCCAAATATTAAAAAAAAATTCATTTAAGTCGTTAATTTCTGGTGATTGCATACTATATTCTTTAGTAAGTTCTTATTTACAAAATTAGTAATATTTGCGAAGTTATTAAGGTAAAATCTTATTACTGATATTTAAGATATTAATAATTTTTACATTGTTTTTAATTAATTGTTAAACTATATCAGATATGATTAATTAATATTGGTTTGTGATCTTTATGTATTTTACTACTAATATTTGTTACCAACATAATTTTCTTTTCATTCTTTAATTTTAAATAATTTTATGACAGTTTTCGTTTTTTGTCTTATATATTTAGCCGCACACATATGGATCTACAATAAAATTTATTTATTAAATCATAATTTTGTTGTATATTTCCTATTTTATATTTATTTAGGTATATGCATATCTCTATACTGATTTTATGTCTTTCTATTTTTGAGGTGTATTCCTATTTTACATTTTATGTGTATTCAATCGTTTTTGATATGGTTAATAATACTCAACTTTTTCTCATTATTGTATTTATTTTCTTCAAATTTATGTATGTTTTATATTCTTTATTTATGTTATGTTATATACTTGTTAAGTTATTGTTGTTTCATTTTATTCCTTTAATTTTGTGACATGTCATCTTTTTTGACGGAAAAATATATGTTGCATTGTTGTATCACTTTGATATTGTATTAATCACATGTAATTATCCCCTAAACATTATTTGAGAAATAATTTGACACAAGTTATTTCTATAATCATTTTCACTAAAAAAAATATGACATGACATACTATAATTGATTACATAGTTAATGGTAAAATATGACATGACAATTATATTTAATGTTGATTTCTATTTTTATAAACTTTTAAGAATATAGATATAAGATGATAAAATAAATATATTTGATTATAACAATAAATAATGTAATTAGAATAAAATATTTTATAAATCTTGAAATATTTTTTATAATTTAAAAATATATATATTTCTTAAATATAAATTAAAATGTTTATTAAATCAATTTGTATAAATTTTCTTTAAAAATGACACGAAAATTTAATAATTATAAAAAATAAAATAAAATATAATTTAAAAAAATAAAAAAACTATAAATATAACTAGGAAATAAATGGTGTTACCATTAGAAGTTTATATTTTCAAAAAATTGTATAAAATTTAAATACTTTGTGTAGTAATAAAAATTATATGATTATAAAATAAACTAAATAATATTTCAAAATATATAAAATATTTTATTCTAATTACATTATTTAGTGTCATAATCAATTATATTTAATGTTGATTTGTATTTAGTGACTATAATTATTTTTGATATATTTTGTTTTATACTTTTAATGACTATAATGAGATGGCAAAATGGTGTGTTTTGATTGAATGATTATATTTGCTTAGGTGGCATAGCTAAAAAGGCTTCTTCGTCCCCTTTTAGTCTAATAGTATTGTTTAATCAGCTTTACATAGTTTGTTAATCTTCTAACAAATGCTACTAAAAGATTCATAAGCTACTCAACTTTGTTTCTTCTTTGTCGCGTACTTCTGCGACTGTTTCAGTATGAACAAGAACATAATCAAGAGCTTCTCTCTCTTTATAAAATCAGCATGTGTCTATGTGTCAATACAGACGACACCATAGTTATTTTATAGTTATTATCCACTTTCCTGAAACCCTAGTTCCCAAGAACAAAGTATATAGACATCTTTCATAACAATAAGTGCAATTTTTCTTTTCTTGGAGTTACAATTATTCTCTTTCCTCTAAGTCATAAACTTTCTCCCCAAGTTTATTCCTCTTAAGGATACACAACTCCAGCTCAGCATTTTGACTCCACATGTTTTCACCACTCAACTTGTCGTCTGCGTCAGCGACTACATTAGCGTCGACGATTCTTCATGGCAGATTATTAACATCTACAAGCTTTGCTTGCATCTTCAATCTCCTCCTTTTAGCTTTGTGGGGGCATCAAGCACAACATTCTTCTAGTTTAGTAACCACGTTCCTCACCTGGAAATTTCTATACTAACGTGTTTTTCTCCCCTAGGAGGTGCATCAAACCATGCTTTTCGCCCCCACGAGATGTGCATTCTTTGGACAAGAACATCACCATTCTCTTTTTACTTGATTGCATACTAAGCTAAAACATATGCTTAGATGTCAAGACTTACAAAAACATTTGTATGCTTCTTCATGTATAATCATGATACAGCTCATGCTGTAGCGAAGTAGATTACAAGTACTGCATCAAGATATGACGCTCCTGTTGAACTACCTCTCGGCCAATTTATCTTGAGGACCTGGCTTCCTTCATGTATCATCTTCTTGACCATGAGCCCCTCCTCATCCCCACTGAGTGCACTCGGCACTTGTTGTTATTGTCTTGAAGTTATTTAATCATCACTCTCCTGATGATCACCTCACATCACTTCTTGATGCACTTTGATCTCCTTCCATTTTGTACCATGAACAACTCCTTGTTCTAACTCAAGATTTGATGCTCCTTGATCTTCTTCAAAATTCTCCTGACAGAATCGCATCCTTCTTTTGATGTCTCATCCTTGATCTCATCAAGTAAGCTGATATATTGCGTTTTTAGCATTTTCTAACTCATGTTTTCAACCGTTTTTCGAGTCTTGTTCTTGTTTATCGAGTCTTTTCAGGTTAGGAATGCTTTAGGATGAACTTTTGAGCACAGGGAGCAAGGAAAAAGATAATGGGCGAAATAAAGACCGATCGATCGATCCAGGGAGTGGATCGATCGATCCCAAGTTGTAATTTCGGCTCTTTTGTGCGGGACAAATTCCGATCGACCGAGCAAGGAGCCAGTCGATCCTCATAGCATGGATCGATCAATCCCCTCCTGGATCGATCGATCGCCTGGTCGATCCATTTTTGCACGGATTTGCGGAGCACATTTCGATCGACCGAGATAAGAGGGGAGTCGATCTTCATCACGCAGATCAACCGATCCACTCCTGGATCGATCGATCCCGTGGTCGATTTAGACCGGTCTGCGCGCAAGAAAACCGGATTTCTCAGTTTTATTCAAGTTTGAACCGGTTTTGTTTAGGGATTTCGGGAAAAACGTGTTGAACCCTATTTGTTGCAGTGGTTGAGTGTTTTTCTCAGTACGTTTTCATTTTTACATTGGATTGCTTTTGGCTTTTGGAGATTGTAAGCTCTAGGGAGAAGAAATATATACTCTTGATAGAGAAGCTCTTTCTGAACCCTATTTGATTTCACGTTTCTATTCAATGAATCAATATGTTATTTTCTGTGTTCTTCATTCCATGTCTGAGTAATCCTACAGTTAGGCTAGGGTAAATCGAAGGGATCCATGAATCATTGAGATTGACATGTTAGATAGGGGTTAATCCCGTAGGTTCTTCATCTAGATGTATCTTATTGCTTGAACTGGACTGCACACCTAGTTCATGATCTCTAGGTTGTTTAAACTCATCAAAAATGACTGTTTAAACTCCTGAAACGAATCTAGATGAACAAGTGTTTGTAACCGACGGCAGTCGTTGTTAGGAAACTTGTGAACAATTCAAACTTGTTAAATTGCATGATTAGAATTCTAGATAAAACGGAAGTTGATCTTTAGATTTCTAATTCATAGGGTTTAGTTTACCGAAAGTTAACTAAGCTATGCTTGTCGTTTGAGTTCGAGAACGGTTTAAATCTGAATCCCATGTCTAGCATTCATAAACTTGATTTATGTTTACCTGAGAATACCCATGGCCTAGCGTTTTTATTCATCTGTGAAACTTAATTTACATACTGTTATTTACATTTATGAACTGAAACAATCAAAACAATTTCATGTTGTTCTAGCTTGACTTTTCTCTCGAAGATTTATAGTGTAACCTTGGTCTCTGAGAAATTCGATCCCTATATACTACCGCGCACTACCGTGCACTTGCGGTTGGTTTTAGTGGTTAAAACCTGAGTACATCATAAGCCACGCTTGGATACACCACCTTTTCAACCCTCTTGGGTTCAACGAACGTCTTGTTCATCTTCTTGGCTTGTTTTTGCTCTCCTCACGAGCAAAACAGTCCACCTTCTTGTGTTCAATCTTCCCATATAACCAACAACACATTTGATCTTACTTCTTGTATTGCCTGACAAAGTTGATGATACACCGATCAATCTCCTTCCTTGTACCAGATGCACAACCATGCTTTAGACTATCATGTTTGGCCTTCATGTTGGTGCACTGATGTACAACCTCCGGCTTGTTGCTCACAGCTACACGTTGTAGCACTTCCTGTTGTATTTTGTGTCGTCATCCCGACGTACTTCCTGACAAACTTCTTTGGCTCTACTTTTTGATATGCTCCCCCGCACAAAATGTGACAACCCCTTCTGCCTCAATACTTTTAGTATATAAATGGGATATGGGATACACACTTGTTCTCCAAGTCTATACAACTCCAGCTCAGCATCTTGACTCCACATGGTTTTCACCACTCAACACGTCGTCTGCATCAGCGACTATATCAGCGTCTACGTCGATGACTTTTTCAAAGCAGACTATTAACATCTACAAACTTTGCTTGCATCTTCACTTTTATCATTTATATTCCTAAAAGATCCTTTCCATATCAGATGCATGTATCCGGATCAGATACCGTTACAGTCATCTGACCAAAGCGTAGAGTCATCATATATGATTTGCCATTTTAGTTGTAGGCAACAGACCGTGTTAACCTCAGTGAGTGATCTCAAGCCTAATCATCCTTCCTCCTTTGGTTTACATACATATTTCAATGCTAACTTGGCTTTCCTTAGATTCAGCTCGGAGCCTGACCAAAGAAAAGCTGAGCATAGCTGATAGATCTCTTTAATGCATTGTTTAGGCAACATGAAGGCTAACATCCATAAATTTGTGAGGCTTAAAATAACTGAAATCGTCAGCTGAAACCTACCTACATAAGAGAAATGGCGAACTATCCATGAGCTAATACGTCGTCTGATTTTCTTAATAAGAGATCTTCTTATGTGGTGGATAACCATTTGGTGTTTTGATGTAGTTAGTATACCCAAATGGTACTGGTAAATCACAAGTACCCTTTACCATTTTTTTTGTTGATCTTTGGGATATCATGGAGATATTGATGTATATGTATTTAGACTATCTTTAGCTTTCCTTTTACTATCTTTAGCTTTCCTTTACAATCTTTGCCTCGCACATAGTAAAGGTTCTCTCTACTAAGATATAGGTGATGATTGTTTATTTAGTTTTTAGTTTTTAGTTTTTGGTTTTTGACTTTTAGTTTTTGGTTTTTAGATTTTAGTTTTTAGATTTTGGTTTTTGATTTTGCAGTAGATTTTAGTTTTGAAAAAACTTGAATGGTAATTTTAGATTTTGGTCTTTGTTTCTAGAGTAAAATAAAATATTAATAAAAAAAATTCTATGAAATTTTTAATATCACTAAAAATAATTGTTTTATGATAAATTATATTTTATAAGAATAAAAATAAAAATGTTATAAAATAAAAACTACTAGCTACATGTATAATTAATTTTAATTTTATATTGATAGGCAATATTTTTTTTTTGAGGGGGGGTATTAGTTTTTTGATGGCAGTATTTAGATTTAGATTTTTAGATATTAATTATTTGATTATTCTGTAAACTTTTTTTATTCTACTAATTATTTTTAAAATTTTGATTTGTAATTAAATTATTTTTTATAAATGTGAAATTATTAAATCATTAAAAAAAATCAAATATCTATATATTATCAAATAAAAATATTTTGATTGGGTTATTTTGAAATTAAAAATAAATAATTATGTTAATTTTATTTCTTTGTATAAGAATTTTTATATTTTTATATTAGATTTTAGATGTAGAATATTTTTATTTAATTTTATTGATTTGTAATAATTATTATTTTATCACTCCAATCGTTTTTATTAATCTTTTCTTATATTAATACATTATATTTTAAGAAGAAACAAAAAAGTACACAAAACTCACATACATTGTTAAGAAACTAACAAAATATTATTTTGGTTTTTGTTTGCAAATGGGTAGTTAACACAAAATCTGGTTTTCCTATCTTTTAGGGAATCCATTTTCTCAAAATGCTTATTGTTAAAAATATGGTTTTTACAAAATTATTTGAAAAACTACAAACAATCAACCTCATAGTTTTGTATTAAAAATTGTTGTATAGTTTGGTTAGAGTAGATGTTCGTGTGATATACATAGATGTTCGTGCTCAAGAAGGTAAACAAATTTGATTCTGCAAGACCAAGTAAAGCTTCTAAGTTACTAATAGTATGACAGCTCCTCTTTCAAGGCTAGTCTAGTTTCTACTTCCTCCTGATCATTTTCATCCATTTTTGTTCCATTGGTGGCCTTAGTGATTGATTTTCAGTGGGAAAAGTAGAGCTTTGAGAAAGCATAAGTTGGCTTGGCATATATCCTTTTGGCGTATGAATCGTAGTCTTTTTTAACTCAAAAGTTTGGTATATATCTTTACGGAAAAATGGTTGATTTGTGTTTTAATTAGGGTCATACCGTCTAATCAATAACTATTTGACTATGCGATTTGATACCTAAACTAATAACATCTTTGACTTTAATACTGGAACTAAAAATAAAAAACGTTTACATATATCTTACAAACAACATGTTAAGTAAACGGTAATCTTTGTTGGTGACATGCTGACATGGAACAAATGATGCCGTTTAAATCAGTGAAAATGCAATTATGGTGGATCAAAACCAGGATCTCTTTTAGGTTACTAAATATCATAATTCACTTGTGATAGTATAGAATCTTATTAAAACAAGATCACACTAATTTAACTATAATATTTTTGATAACTTCTCATTTTAAATATATATATACTTCTACTTTTTTAACAAATCTGTTGAATAAAGATTCTACGTAATCTTATTAAAAATATTTCCTATAAAATTATTAATAATAAAAATTAGGGCAATTTTCTTAAATAGCTTATTTTAAGTTTTTATCACTAAAATAATCATCTAGAGAGTAAAATAACCACAAGAGGTAAAAGACTACTCCATCCCTTGCTTTATTGATATATAAATAATAAAAATAAAAGGAATAAAATATAAAATATAATATATATATATATATATAATAATTGTTTTAAATTATATATTTTCAAATTTGAACTTTTAGAAGAAAAAAATTGAATCTTGTTCTAAATTTTATTTTATTTTTGAAGATATTTTTTAAAAATATATATATTGAAATTTTTTATTTAAAAAAAAAAAAAATAAACCCCACCCCAAAAATTTCCACTCATTTACTCTAAATTATAAGTTTAAATTATTAACAATAAGATTATAAGTGTATATTTATTATTTAATGAAACGTGTTTTTGTCCACCCATGTTTACTGTTTGCATTGGATTTGTAATATTGTTTTTTTGTAGCTAGATGGAGATCATGAATAAATTACTAGAGTAACAAATTAAAGAAGCATAAATTGCAGATTAAGAATTATGAAAGTATTAAAAGAACAAGACATCAAAAAGTAAAACATAAAAAACTTCAAAATAATATTTATATTCAATAAGTTAATTAAGATCAATGTAAATACTTGTAGCCAAATCTAATTTATCTTTATATATTTATGGTTAATTATTATTTGTGTTAATATGTATATATATCTCCTGATAAATCAATGTAAAATTATACATGTCATTTTAGTTATATATGAATGATTTTTTATGATTGAAATTTGACTTTAAAAAATATTATTATATTTGTAAGGAAAATAGTCTCAATTCATAGCATGAGGTCAATACTAGTTTACTCTAAATCATAAGTTTAGATTATTAACAATAAGAGTACAAGCGTATATTTACTATTTAATGAAACATGTTTTTGTCATTTTCTTTTTTGGAGGCTATTTTGGTAAAAAAAAATTTAAAGGGACTATCATAAAAATTCTATAAAAAAATATTATAAATCATTATTAATTAACCCAATTATTATTTATAACGAAAATAATAATTAACTATTTCTATATTCTCTGCTGATCTAATATTTTATATTAAAAATTTATAAAGTTATACTTAATAAATTATACTACATTGATATTTTAACATGCATTATTTTAAAAATATAAAATTACACATTTAAATTAAAATAAATAATACATAATATGTTCTCAGACCACATTAAAATAAGTAAATTGTATAATACATTTATACAATAGTGAAATTGTTAACAATAACTATATGCAATTACACATGACAAATCAAGGTCCGATTGATTATATTGTTTTTTTTGTGTAAGAGTACAATGATTTTTCACAAGCACAAGTGGTTAATGACCTAATGATAATCGGTGGAACATGTGTTTGATCCTTCATAAGTGTATATCTTCTGAATTTTTGGACTCAAAATGACGTCTTAAGGTTGGTGTAAACTGACTCAACCACGAACTGATACATCTTAACATGTTACTGACACGATGTCGAATTTTTTAACGTTTAATTAATTATGATATTACAATGATTAGAAATATTACATATATGATTTTACAGCCGACAATTCTACCATTTTATGAGAATATACGTTTGAATGAGCCATTCTGAGCCGCCCTATGAAATCTATGTCTAATGATACACCATGTGTCATACTGAAAATCTTTTGTAATCATTTTCTCTGTAATCTGCATAATTTGCATTTTCTGGTGTTTGAACCCTAGACATGTTGATGTAAAAGAATTAATAAACTTTTAGTCAAACTGCTGGATTAAAAGGACTTTCACAGTTATTAATGAACTCTTAATTAAAGTATTAAATTCAGATTTAAAAAAAATTAAATAAGAATTCATTAATACAAAGTTAAATAGTTTAAGTATCTATTAGACGATATGACCATAATTCAAGCATTAATCGGCTATTTTCCTCCTTTCACATCAGCACTTTATTTTGAAGTTTCATATTTATTCTATGATAACTAGGTTTGTTCCGCGATACGCGCGGATTGTAATTATATTATTTCCCTTATAATTCAAGAATATTATGTTCTTTTTTGAGCGGTATAAGAAACGTCTAGCTCTTGGTAGTTATGATGCAGCCTGTTTTGATTCAGTGTGTTATGATGGTTTCAGTTGAAGGTGGAGTAGAGTTTAGTTGGTGGGTTTATTTTGGTATACGGTCTTGGTGATGACCGGGGTTTGTAGGTGTGGTTCCTAGCTTGAGATTTTTGGTATACGATATTTGTTGGTCAACTTGGAGGTCACATGTGAATGGGAGATTTAGATTGATAATAATTAAACGGGTTGTTCTTCAGAAAAAAACAATTTAACAGGAGCAATGCTATGAGCCTAAACTATAGTTTGTAGGTGGATATAAATATTTATATATCTTTTTCACTGTAGGTTGATGTTTGAACATTTTATAATTAATGAGGAGTTTTTTATGAAATCTCTAAATATATATGTGTTTTTTCTCTAACAGTGACAACATATTACATCATCATATAATTTCCAACACTAATATTAATTACCGGCAACATATGCAATACGAAAAAAGGGTACCTTGTTTAAATATGAAAATATGACTAATATTAATATTAACTGACAACGTGAACAATACAACACTTATATTAATTACCTTGTTTAAATATGACTACAGTGAAATGGTTTTTATATTACCCTTTTAATAGTGATTTTACACATGCATTTAGAAGGGTACGTAAGCATAACTAAGTCTGATTTTTTTTTTTTTACGTTGGGTTCAACACCTGCGTTCTAATGCTATACATAACCTGGAACATTTATATATCGTCTATGTTCTAAGTATAGTTAATTATTTGTTTAAATATGCAACAAATCATATAGTTTTTATACCTGTTTTAATATTATACTACACATATGCATTTAAATAAAACTTTGATTTATATATTAGTTTTTAATGGGAAAGTTCTTTTACTTTACAGTTTCTTTAAAACTAAATGAGATAAAGATTGACTAACATACATAATTATTTGTGAGGAACACTTTTTTTTTCCAAGCAAGACTCAATTAGTGTGAAAAAACAACGTTTATATAGTTTGTTTAAAAAATATCTTGAACTTTAAATTTCGTATGTGCTTTTGTAAGTTTAACAAACATTACCCCACCTATAGTGTAAAAAAGTTGTGAATATGCTTACTATGTTATACGTACCCTCAAAGTTGTCTTTATTGTAGCATTGCTTAGTACGTTTACCCGAATGTTGTTCAGTTTTTATTTTTGTGTTTATGGTTGCCCCGACGCCTAATATAACATTGAGTAAGTACAATGTGAAACTGAGATTTCCTAACCCAAAACTGTTTGTTCACGTTGTCAGTTATATTGCTTTGTGTTTATCTGTTTTTTTCCAAATGTTTCACTTAAACCGGTCTGCATCAATAGGGAGGCTCCAGGATGTGGTCAAGGTTTGAGAAGACATAGCTCTGCGTGAAACAAATGGTCAAAAAGTGATCAGAAACGCGATAGATAGTTTTGCTTTTGGTAGCAAATAAATTCCTGAGGCTGTAGGGTTCCTGGTTTGAGGCAAGCCTCGTATAATGGAGAACGATTAGAGGAAAAGAATTAGCAAGTTGTCAAAGAGATGGGGATAAAAGGAATCTGTAAAAACAAACAATAGTACTTGTTTGTAGATGGGTAGTATCTCCAAACCAATAATAATCCCCCTTTTGCAGTGTTTCTGTCCTCCTAAAAGTGGATCATAGAGAAGCCTAATTCACAATTCGCTGGCCCAAGTGAGATATTACTGCGACTGGAGACTTGCCGGAGGTTTGAACAGATTTCATGGCCATGGTTGTTCTTCTCCTATAGAGGGTTTTGGATTATTGCCCAATGGACGATGGACGATTCGAGAAAGATGATTATATAAGAGAGGAAAGAGTAGGAGATGGAACGACAACATCTGTAATGGAAGGAGTAAAGAATAAAATTGAATGGTGAGAGTGGGTTGTGATTATTACAGAGATACGAAACTAGGCCTGGGAATTTAGTTCTTTACCCGCGGGTCCCGCCCCGTTTGACCCGCTGCGGGGCGGGTGCGGGTCAACAGATTTGAAAAAATTCCAAGGCGGGTGCGGGTGCGGGTCAGATAAATTTTCAGCGGGGCGGATGCGGGTCGGTTGAATTTGAATCGCGGGTAACCGCCAACCCGCAAAACTTAAAAAAAAAAAAAAAAAATTAAAAAATGATTTTTTTATAAAAAAATATGATTTTTTAAATAAAATTAATCAAAATTACGTATATAATTAAAAAATTAATTAAAATATATTTTTTTTTTATTTTTTTTTTTAAAATAATAATAAAAATATATAAAATAATTATTTTTATTATTTTAAATATTACCCGCGGGTCCCGCGGATTATCCGCTAATTTAAGCGGGGCGGGTGCGGGTACGACTTTTTCTACTCGCGGGTCAAGCGGGTCAAATTTTTGAATCAAAAAAATGATTCAACCCGCAGCAAGGCGGGGCGGGTCGGGGCGGGTCGACCCGCGAACCCAGCACTATACGAAACGATGAAGATGAAGTGGGAGAGTGGGAGAGAGATCGATTCTCAAAGTTTTTCACGGAAAAGGGTTTGTAGGGTGATGTGGCTAAATTAAGCCTTTTGATTGGTTGATTTTCCAATCCTACGTGGATAGCCTCAATTGCTTTAGTTCAATCTCTTTTATATATTGGGATTTCCTTATAGCTAGCTTGCTGAATTTTCACGGTTTCCTATAGTGGTGACTAATCAAGTTAGATCTCAAAATCACGATGAAACCAGCCAGTATTCTTTTCCAATGTACATAACTGTAGTATGTTTTCTTGCTCTTTTATTGACTTCATCAATGCTTTTGATCCTTGTTAATTTCCCGTTTTACCACAATCATATATATTTTTCCGCAACAGCTAAACTAAAAGAAGGAAGTCAAGAACACACAAGGACATATGATTCTCACCTTGTTGCTGCATTGAGTATTAATTGGATCATGTTTTAATTATCAAGCTGGTTAAGGTTTCACGAATTCATGGAGTGAAAAATATTGCACTTGTTGTGCCAGTGTTTGGAGTCACTGTAACAGTATTTTCCGTCTT
The DNA here is from genome assembly GCA_012274485.2 of Sinapis alba. Classification (NCBI taxonomy): domain Eukaryota; kingdom Viridiplantae; phylum Streptophyta; class Magnoliopsida; order Brassicales; family Brassicaceae; genus Sinapis; species Sinapis alba. The sequence continues at coordinate 151,471 of MU105573.1, read as the reverse complement.
AGTTGTTGTCGGTATTAGGTATGCGCGTTGAGATATCCGTTTGGATTTGGATCAGATATTTTAGATTTGGTTTTTATTTTATAACATGTCTTAGGTCCCATACTAGTAAATTTGTAAAATAGATCGAAATCGGATATAACACATCGGTTTCGGGTTAGGTTTGTATCACATCCTATAACTCATAAAGTAACATATATCGTTCCGATTTGGGTTATATCGAATCAGTTTGGATATATCTGAAGTAAAATCTAAATTTAAAATCAAACATAAGAAATGTATATTTATTTATTTAGAATGGAGTATTTAAGGTATTTATTTAAATTTTAAATACTTATTTTTAGATATCATATCAAAATAAATATGATATTTCAAATATTTATTATATATTAATTTGGACATTCAAATAGGTTTTTCACATATTTTTTGGATTTTTTAGTTTTTTGGATTTTTGGGTTATCCGTCTGGGTTTGGTTAAAAATACTTTGGGTTTGGATATATTTTGTAATATCCTACAAAACCCATTCAATTATTTTTTACATTTCAAACCGAATATGGATCGAGTTTTTCAGTTTGGGTTCGGTTCATATTTCGAGTTACAAAATTTATGCCCAGCCCTAGTCGGTACCATGGAAATCCACCACATATTTTATGTGTTGTGTTTTCTTTTCTATCTTTTCAATATTCACTTTGCCTTCCTAGTATGCTTTTGTCACTTATTAGTTTTCTCTTGTATCACAATATAAGTTGTTTGCAAAATCTAATGCAAAGTTTAATCAGTTAAATATTGTTTTTTTTAAAAAAAAAGATAATTCTAAAATATAATTTATCATTGGTCATTTCTTTAGTTTAAATTATAAATACAAAAAGTGGTTACTTTGAAAATTGTGTGTTTTAACCAAAACTACTTATAAATAAAAACAGAGGCAGTACTTAACTGGCAATTTTTTTAATGAGATTTAGTAATTAATGTATGATCCGTAAAATTGAATTGAAAATTTTGATTATAGTGAACAACTATAAGAAAATAGATGAGGAGAATGACGACTAAGAAAACGTTTTTGTAAACGATCGTGGAGTTGAGATATAATCTCTCTTTCCTTAACTCTTAAATTTGGTCCATAGTGTGATGGTATTTAAACAACAGAGAGTCCGAGTTTAAACCATGGTAGGGCGCAATTCCTGAATCACTCGTGAAAGTCTTTGTGAACTAACAACTCTATGAAACACTTTTAGCTTTACTCTGAGAGATTTTTTTGCTGTTGGTTTTTTATATAAAAAGTACAGATGAATATTGAGGAGAGACTTTATTTAAATCAAAGAAGAAGAGCCACTTTCCGTCGGAGTTATAACCATAGTGTTGGGCCCTTATATATAAAATTTGCACAGGATCCACAAATTGTTCGAGATGGGTTTGTATGTATGCAAAAATATTTAGACAAACCATATGTAGCCCAAGTTGAAGAATTTGCTTCTTCCAAACCGATGGTCTTTATCATGGGAGCTCACTAATGGATCTACGAAGCTGAGAAATGTGTTCTTTCAATGGGGTATGGATATTATCACTTAAAGAAAAGAAAATATATTTATATAGTAAAATTGAATAATCTAAAACTTAAATGCAAATATTTTATAGTAATTTTTTGAACCTGAATCGTAATAATGTCATATGATTGTTGATGATCTCTACCAATTATTGTGGGAAACACAGACCTCATAAACAGTTTGTCATTCTCATAAGAAGTTCTACCGAAGTCTCTAAAACTAATCAGATTCAGCTTGCAAGGTAAATGCCCGAAGCGTTACAGAGAAACCTGTAAATTAACCATACATGTTATAACGATCTATTTGATCTGTATTCTCAATTGGTTATTACTTCTGCATGTCTAATTAGCATCAGAAGAAGCCATTTCAACCTCTTATGATTTTCATTGTGCTACTAATCACATAGATATTTTCTTTTGTACATGTTTTTTTAATGTTATATCAACGATGTGAAACTGGAAAGCAAGGCAAAATATAGAGTTTTTCTTAGGTTCACCACCCAATCAAAATTTGACATGTTATATTGTATTTTTTTTTTAAAAAAATATTAAAATATAGAAAAATAATGAAAATTATAAAAATAAAAAAAATTAACATTGCAAACACCGTTAGTAAAACCATAAATCCTAAATACTGAACTCTAAATCCTAAACAAAAAAAACTTAAACCCTAAAAAATCTAAATTCTAAATCCTAAATACTAAACTCTAAACCCTTGGGTAACCCCTAAACCCTTGGGTAAACCCTAAACCCTTGGGTAAACCCTAAACTCTTGGATAAACCCTAAACCCTTGGGTAAACCCTAATTTTTTGGGTAAATCCTAAACCCTAAAGTTAACCCTATTATTATTATTTAGGGTTTACCCTAAGATTTAAGATTTACCCAAGGGTTTAGGATTTACCCAAGGGTTTAGGGTTTACCCAAGGGTTTAGAGTTTATTTAAGGGTTTAGGGTTTAGTGTTTAGGGTTTAGAGTTTAGAGTTTAGAGTTTATTATTTATGGTTTAAGGTTTTACCGACGGTGTTAACAACGTAATTTTTTTTTTTTTTATTGATGCTGTTTTTTTTTTATTTTTAATTTTAAAATTAAAAAAATATATTATAATGTGGCAAATTATGATTGGATGGTGAACCTATAGGTTCACCCTAGGGGGTGAACCCAAGAATAACTCCAAAATATATCGTCCAACGAATCATATGTGGCATATATACACTTGGCATATTATCATTGGGTGTATAAGATTTTTTACATTATCTGCAATATTGAAGACTTTTTTTTTTTTAATTTGTCACTTGGCTTACGTACCGGCCCTAGCAAGTAACGAAGAGGTCCATTATTGGGAGTAACCAGAATTGGAATAGTTTATGTTTTCCAGATGGTAAGTTTCTATATGTTTATGTATCTTTTAAGGTTGAAGACTTGGTTAGCACTTACCATCATGGGAAAGGGCACAAAAGTATTTTGCTGTTTGACTAAGATAGCAAAATAAATAAATAAAAGCATTTCTTCTTCTTTTCTAATCATTTTCTTTTTCAATTGAATTTTCTAATCAACCAAACTTCTTCCTTTTTCTTGCCGACCTATGTTTATTATGGCAAAGATGGGGGGAGGGGGGGGGAATTACAGTTTATATTTTATTGGAAGAACGCAACTATATTTTTCTACGATTGTGTGTTTTATTAGAACTACTCAAAGACTGGATTATATCATTTATAAGAAAACAACTATCATTTAAACTTTATAATGAACTTTTTAAAACGGAAAGTACAATGTAGTACAACTCAAACGGATACATTAAAAACCAAAGATACTAACGTTGTAAATTGTAATATACAAAAATAGTTTTTTAAAATAAATAAATAAATATATATATATATATATATATATATATATATATATATATATATATATATATATATATATATATATATATATATATATATATATATATATATATATATGGAAGAAGTAAACAGTGTTGGGATGTGAATGGGATACATAATGATAGGGAAATGTCAAAATCATGGGAGCCAACTAATTTAGGAGGATCTTTAGGGGAAATGTATGGACAAATGCTTCTCTACATTTTGTCATTTCCCATATAACAAGAAATCTATGTGTTAGATTTTATTGGTAAACATGTACTCCCTCCGTTTCATATTACTTGTCGTTGTAGAGAAAATTTTTTGTTTCAAAATAAGTGTCGTTTTAGAGTTTCAATGCAAAATTCATTAATAAGATTCATAGGTAATTGTGTTTTTGTTTTTCTATTGGTTGAAATATAGTTAGTTGTATAGGTAATTGTGTTTTTATTTTGAAAATATACAAAATCATATGTTTTCTTAATATGTGTGAATAAACCTAGAACGACAAGTGATATGAAACGGAAGGAGTATTCATTAGTTACTAGTCAAAAATTCCGACCACCTGCCTCGTCTTTTCTGAATTGAAATTTCCTCTATTTTCTTTTTCTTTTGATAATTGGTTTTCTATTTCTCAATTTTAACGGTTGCTTTTTATTTATTCCTTATTTAAACATTTAGAATTTCGTTTTGTATTTACAAAAACGTAATGATGCATGTTTAAGATTCATTTAAGAATATTGCACTTTATGCTTTGTTCTAAAACCTATCCTAAAGTAAATTTAATCCTCAAAGAAGTTCAGAATTTCTATGTCAAAAAGAAGTTCAGAATCTAAGTTGTAACATTTCCATTTGAAACATGTGTTAGTACGGTGGATAAAAAGAAGTTCAAAAGTTTAGTCATTTCTGTAGTCATCTAATCACATGTCACAACCCATAAAAATATGTTTTCAACAATCATATCCCCATAAATATTATTCTTAGCCATCGCATCCAACCAAAAAATCACTATGATATTTTTCAAATTTATTATGTTTAATTTAAAAGAACATTTATTTACCCACTTGCATATTTCCTTGTCGGCAAGGCGTCTATATTGCTTGCTTTTAAAAGATGTCGCTGATATTTTATCTCGCATGAATCGAGCAACTAGCATAATACTAATTATAAAAATGATGAAAGAGGATCCCAACCCTTTTTATAATTTTGTAAGATTAGTATTTTGAGAATATTACCTAAATTACTATAAGAATATGCTGTAAATCTTACATAGACATTTTTGTAATCCGAGACTTATGAGATAACAAAAAAAATATATGAAGTAGATCGGCAAACTCTTCCACTTGCACCATCATTATCCCCAGTCTCTTAATCGAGGTTCTTAACTTCGGATAATAGATGGTTCTTAGTTTTTTTTAGTTTTTAATTAAAAAAAATTAAGAATCGTCTCTTAGCCAAAAAATATTAAAAAAATAAATAAAAAAATATGAAATCATAAGTTAAGAACTTCGGTTAAAAGACCGAAGATAACAATACTCTTAAACATCTAATAATAATTAATAATTTTCTCAGAAATGAATTTTGAAGGCAGTGTATTTGTTTTTATACAAAATATGAAGTATAGAACTCTTACAAAAATAGTCCGGAACATCATGGCTCAATGGTAAGGACGGATTCCTTCCTGCATCCAGGTTGCGAGTTCGAACCCTGTCAGAAGGAACTATCTCATGTTGTCTCTAGACACACACACGGGTATAGACCTTTGCTTACAGCCCATTTGCAAACCCGGTGCAAAAGCCTACCCGTGGGTCACGTACCCCCAAAAGATTAGTCTGAATCTATTTGGGTCTGAGATCTACTCCTGAGTCATAAAAAAAAAAAACTCTTACAAAAATAGACAACAAAAAAAAACATTTGCTCGGAAGTTACTATCGCCAAATTTTAAGAAAGCTTCAATAAAGTAAAGTATATACAGTATATAATCTTTTGACATAAAAGTAGGAGCGATACGAGAAAGAAAGAAAGACGAGAAAGTCACATGTTACTCATGCTCGTGAATCACATGTAGGTGGGGGGGGGGGGATAAAAATTGGATCTCACATAAGTTCTCAATCCTCATTAGATTAGCGTATAAAATTAGTATATAAGACTTGAGGCAACCCCAGCCGTCAGATCACTGACCCACCTTATTGACCATTGTGAAAGGACAATGCCGTCCAAGACACAGCTCAGAGTCTCACGTTTTATATGTAGAGAAATTGCATCCAATAACTAAGAAAAAAAAAACAAATTCACAAAGTAACCAAAATCAGTGGCAGACCCAAGCTTTTGTTTTGCCGGGACCAAAAATTTCTTTCTTAGAAATATATAATCTACAATACAGAAAATTGTTATTTAGACATAAAAAAAGGGATCATTTAAACCATAAATTTAAGATTTATAGGGGTCATACATAGTCAAATATGTGTATTGTGTAACTTTTACAAGCAAATTTTTAAATTTTAAATATTTTAGGGGTGTCAATTGCACCCTCTAACTACAGTGTATGTCCGCCACTGACCAAAATCCCATTTTTTCTCCTATTTTTTTCTACATTTTTCAAAAAACTAATTCTGAGTTTTTAATTATTTCACAAATAATCCCTATAGTATTAACATTTGTGAGGTAGTACTCAATTCACGATCAATATTGGACCAGTCATATATTTTCTGCAATAACACCAACTAGCTTTGTATCCGCGCTGGTTATTTTTTATTTTGTTTATTATTTAGTGTAAAAAATAATTAATGTATTTTTGCTCATATATATTAGAAAATATGTCTTGTGAATAATAGAAATATCAAAAGATATTTGAAGTATTATGTATGTTTTCATATTTGAATTTTTAGAATAAAATTGTTTTAGGAATGAAAATTTTCAAAACTGTTAGCAATTTGTCAATTTTTGAATCATGTGTAATCTTAAATCTAATATATAATTAAATATTCATGTTTTCAATAATATTTAAAATTTCTGTATGATATATCAATACACATTATGTATTTATATTTTATTTTAATGTTTTAAACTCTATATTTTAATCGATGGTAGTAATCAAAGATGATATTAGATGGAGTAAAAACAATATAAATCTAGTTAACAAAAATATGATAATATCTGACAGTTATGTAACAAAGATGTTAAAATGACTTCACGAGGTTAAGGTTTTGAAGAAATAACTCACATTCATTAAGGTATGTATAAATAAATGATGACCTAACAACTATTTCTCATTTTAATATATGTCAAATAAAGTTACTTTCGTATTTGATAGAGAAATTCCCTTAGATAGCCCATTTTATTTTGTTTGTCACAAAAATAGTTTTTAAGGAAGAAAATGACCAAAATGTTTTTTTAGAAACTAAAAAATTCATTTATATGCATTTATACCCCTAGGGTTAACTAATTTGGACTTTAGGGTTTAGAGTAAAAATGTGGGTTTGGGATTAGGGTTTCAAATTTCAAAAAAAAAAAAAAAATCAAAATTTCAAAAAAAAAAAGTCTATTTTGGTCATTTTATTTTTTGAGGGTTATTTTTGTGACAAAAACTTAAAAATGGCTATTTAAAAGAATTGCCCTATTTGATAAGGTACAAAATTTCTGTACTCACAAAATTTGTTAAATAAGTTATTAGATGTGCTTTATAACTACATAATGTGTATTTGCATTTCGCGAATGGGGAATGCGATATGGACGGCTGGGATTTAGTTCCTAACAGAAAAATATTATCATTATCTTAATTCATTTATGCATACACTATTGGTTAAAGAAAAAAATACATTTAACAAATTTTCTAAAGATGAATTAACTACAAAATCAGTGGCGGAGCTACAGCTTGGTGAGGGTGGTCATATGACCCATATGACTTTGTATCAAAATAAAATTTTCCTTGTATTTTACAGAACAAATATTTCAAATTTAACTTATTTGACCCATATAACATATGTTTACTATGCATTTGACCCATGTAAAAACTCAAGCTGCCTCCACCACTGTACAAAATCACACATAAAAAATTATAACTTCTGTTTTAATAAATAAAATAAGCTTATATGTTTGTTTATCATATTTCGTTTGATAAATATTTTACTTAATCAATGATCCAAAAAATAATCGTAAAACTTTCAATTTTTATGCCACTCTATAAATAATAATTAATTTGTAAGTATACCACAATCTATTGTTACCATAGGAACATTATTATCTTACCAACAAAATATAAAAGATTAGAATAATTGGTATCATTTTTCACGAAGTAAAACTGAAAAAAAAAATTGTTACCATTTTCTTGTTGAAGTAGAAGTATTTGCAATCTATTGTTACATATTTTAGCTTGAAATTTCTATTATGAATATGTATTATACATATATTCAAAACTGAACTAAAATATATGTATTTCAATTTATATTGTTCCAATAGTTGAGGAGATCTCCAAATCTTACAGACAAGTAACTATTATTTTTTTTTGTCAGCAACTTAACAGATTCATACATACTTTATAAACTAAACTGGTAGATACGCATCTATGTGAACGATAAAAGACGATTGCAATCTTGCAGTGCGTACAAGACTATCTGTCCTTTTATTGTGTGTCCATGGTATATAGATTAACTCTGAGCTAATAAAGCTAGTCTTTAAAATCTTTATATCTTGCATATAACTCTGGAATGCTAGTCATTTTTCTGGTTTCGAAACCATTTAACCAATTAAGAACAGCCTGTTACAAATATAAATGTGTACTGCATTAGGTTCCGCATATATTCCATTGCCCAGATCAAGGCCTCAAGCTCTGAATGTAGTGGTGATTGCTCTAAACCATCCAAAGCCTCGAAACCGTCCAAAGTTCTATACTATCTTTGTCTTGAGAAACATCCTGATTTTTTCATGATTCATCTGTAAAATACCATCTACCCGGAATAGTCGATAAAATAGCAGCCTACGTTAGAAATTCTATGCTGATCAATTCCATGGGAAACTCTGAAGGATATCCTACGGGTCCATATCTATATTATTAAAAACTTTATTATTCCGTGTTTTTCATATGTACCAAAGTATCCAAGCGAAATGATGATTTTGTAAGACCGGAAGGACCCTCCAGAAAATAGATTTTAAAAAAGAAAAATAATCAAAATAGTATTTTTTGATTTAATTTTTTAATTTTTTTAATATTTGAAACTCACTCCTAAAATCATACTCCTTAACTATAAACTTTAAATTTAAATTAGTTAACCCTAAAGTAAGAGATGTCAAAATAGATAAAAATTAATTGGTTAATCCAAACCAATTCAAACATTTGATCTTAATGGATAGAAAAATTGGACACAAATGGATTAATAGATAAAATAGATTAATAAACTTAATGGATTGAATCAAAATGGTTTGGATTTTAATGGGTAATGAGTTATCCATAATCAAACCAATCAAAATTTATGACAAACAAAAAATTAAATAAAAATAGAAACAAAAAATAATCAAACAAAAAATTTAAACTAATTTACACCAAACTTTATTTATTTTTTTATATATAAAATTAAATTATAATAAACTAAATCTAACCTAATTCTCATATATAATTTTTGTTAACACCCAATTCTTCATATATATATATATGTATGTATATATATATATATTTTGTTGATTTGTTAATATTAATAAGCCAAAAAATTTACCAAAGTCATAAAATCATGCTTTCACCAAAATTATAAATTATTTTTTACATCAAAACTTGTAAGTCGTGTTTTTCGTCAAAACCATAAAATTATGTTTTCCCGTCGAAACCGTAAAATTGAGTTCTCCCGCCAAAACCGCAAAATCGTTATTTCGCCAAAATTGAAAAATTGTTTTTTTGCCAAAATTGTAAAATCGTGTTTTCCCGCCAAAACCGCAAAATTGTATTTTCCCGCCAAAACTGCAAAATTGTATTTTCCCGCCAAAACTGTTAAATCGTGTTTTTCCGCTAAAACTATTAAATCTTGTTTTCCTGCCAAAACCGTAAAATTAAATTTTCCACCAAAATCACAAAATCATATTTTTCGCCAAAATCGTAAAATCAAATTTTCTAACCAAAGCCACAAAATTATATTTTCTCGCCAAAACTGCAAATCGAGTTTCCCGCCCAAACCGTAAAACTGTATTTTTCTGCCTAAACTGTAAACTGTGTTTTCCTGCCAAAACCGTAAAACTGTGTTTTTCTGCCAAAACCATTAAATCGTGTTTTCCCGCCAAAATCGTAAAATTGTGTTTTTTTGCCAAAACTGCAAATCGAGTTTTCCATCAAATCCGTAAAACTATGGTTTTCCGCCAAAACCGTAAAACTATGTTTTCCTGCCAAAACTGTAAAACTATGTTTTCCTATCAAAATTATAAAATTGTGTTTCTCCGTCAAAACCATAAAATTGTGTATTCTGTCAAAACCGTTAACTCGTATATTCCGCCAAAACCGCAAAATTGTGTTTTCCCACTAAAACCGAATCCCACCAAAAACGTAAAACTGTGTTTTCCTACCAAAACCATAAAACTGTGTTTCCCCGCCAAAACCATAAAACTGTGTTTTTCTGCCAAAACCATAAAATTTATTTTTTTCCCGCCAAAACAACAAAATCATGTTTTTCTGCTCATGGTCATGTTTTCGACCATAAACGTAAAAAAAAAGAAATTTTCTGTTAAAACCGTAAAATTGAGTCTTCTGCCAAAACTGCAAAAATTGTGTTATCCCGCTAAATTGTTAAATAGAGTATTCTCACTAATATTACAAAATTATTTTTTCCGCAAATTGCAAAATTGTATTTTCCACCAAAACTATATAAGTGTGTTTCTAAGTCTAATTGATATTTTTATTTTCAGCCCCAAAATATTTTTTTTACTAAATAACTATTTTTTTTCTTTCTAAAACACATAATAACCATTTAAACTATGAAATTATTGCTCATGGGTTAACCTTTAAAACCACTAACTCATTAATTAAAATGAGTTATGGATTGATTTTATTCATTATCCATATATGCTTAAAAGCTTTTGAATATAGTTTGGTTTGAGTTGGTTTACCTATTTTGACACCCCTACCTAAAATTATAAGTGTATATTTACCTCTATAATGAAATATTTTGGTCATTTTATTTCTTTAATGCTATTTTGTGAAAATAAACTAAGAAAATGTTATCCTGGATATTTTATTAAAAAAAACAGAACCCTAAATTACTAGATCAGATGGTTTCTTTAGAAGATTTATCTAATCTAATTTTTATTAGAAAGAGAGTAGATTTCCTGACTGTAATTTAGATCTATTTGCTATAGAAAGAGTTTCGAATAAACGTTGCTAGCAAGTTTAATTAACAGTTTGCTGTAATTAAGCTTGGCTTTATTAACAATGTTTAGATTTTGTTGTTGTAAGAGTTTATGATGCAATTAACTGTATACAACTAAACATGATTTGTACAGCCAAATAGGTAATAAATAATCAACATAAATTACAACTAAAGAAGAACTACAAGCACCATGTAAAAGTTCCTTCACCATTTTTTATATTTTGGAAGTTTCTGATTACATAGCCACGTACGGTTGTTTAGTTATACTTATAACAGAGACAAAACCATAAATATTTATAGGATCTGAGTTTATAATGTGTAAACATTAGACGGCATACTTGGTCATTATGATTTGTATGCTTAGCATTTTATTTTTGACTAGGTGTTTTCTTATGCAATGCACATAATTAATTTTATATAAAACGAAAACTTGAAGTTATTAATATTTAAATTTTGATTTGCTGGTTAAAATTATTTGTTACTTTTTCTTGGTTTGAGTTATGATGTTTTCTAACAAACTGATTTATAATGTATTGTATCGTGTTTAAATTCAAATAAATTCGACGATTTAGAGCTTGATTAATCGTTTTATTTTGATGATTTTATGTACCGAGAATTTTTTTGAATTTCACTCTACATAGAATTTTGAATTTTAATTAAAATCATCTTAATTGATGTGGAAATTTTCTTAATTTTTAATTATATTATTTTAATTTTTAACAATAACAATATAGATACTTTATATATATGGTATATACCCAATTTTATTATTTTATTTTAATAATCTTATCGAAACATTTTATTGTTAAGATTTACATGTCTTAATAAGAGAATGTCTTTTTAAAAAAATCTGGGTAAATCACTAATTATATCATCATATAATATCTAACTCTATTATATATGTTGATCAATTATGTGTAATATATGCAATGTTGATGAACAATTTCACGGACAATGATTGCGATGAAGCTTTTCCTGAAACATTTGGATCGACGAACGGTTCTGCATGTACAACATTGTCGATAGACAATCTCTTTCCATAGCAGATGACTACAAAGAACGGCTCTGGCTACAATATTTTGAAACTTTTTATAAGTGTTGCCAAAGATTCAAATTCAAGATTTGGGTGTAGAAACTTTTAAATCTTAACCACTAAGGTACAATGATTTCACAATAAGAAAATGTTATGTCATATTTGTTTACTAAAAATATCATATTTTTTTGAAAATGAATGTGGTAATGGCATATAAATAAAAATTTTAAGAAAGAATGAACTTTGGGAAATCTCGTAAGAAAGGAGACACTCCTACAATTACTTTCATGTTTGGGCGAAATATAAATATTTCATACAAAAAAAAAAAAAAAAAAAAAAAAAAATTTAAAAAAAAAAAAAAAAAAAAAAAAAAAAAATATTTCATACAAAACAAAAAAATAGAAAAATACGTAAAAGTAAATTAAATATTTTGTTACTAGAAATATTGGTTTGTGAATTTGAAGTGTTGTGGAAGTTTTTGTTTTAGTATTTGAATACCTTTTCTAGTAAAAACGGCAAATATAATATTTTTAGAATCTCATATGTTTTTTTTCTTCAAATAACTGTGGGATCCAAAGGTTTTTAGGTCCAAAAATTAATTTCACGAGCTCTTACAAGATACTATTAGACAACTAAATCCATTTAAAACGTGGCTATATAGCTAATGCTACTCGAACCAAAGCGGTTCGAGAGCTTTAGTTGAAGCTCCTTTACCCCTAAGCAAAAACGAGTTGGTTAAAACTTTACATGGTTCTAGCTAAAAGATTAAATTATAAATTGGTTAATATTTTGCAGGTAGTTTATATTTTTCAACTAATTATAAAAACCTGAAATTATTTGAATAACACAAGGGAGATACATAATATAATATATATATATATATATTATAATCTCTAACTATATTATATATGATGATCAACTACGTGCAACCTATGCAATATCGATAAACAATTTCACGTATAATGATTACGTTAAATTTTTTTCTGAAACACTTGGATTCGTTTACAACATCCTCGATAGACATTCTTTTTCGTAGCAGATGACTACAACAAACAACTTTTCCTACAATATTTTAGAACCTCTGATAAATTTAATATTATATAATCTAAAAAATGTATTGTCTGGGATTCGAACTCCAGATTTGAGTGTAAAAACTTTTAAATCTTAACTACTAGGATATGGTGATTTTACAATAAGAAAATGTCATGTCACATGTTTACTAAAAAATATCATGTTTTATGAGAATGAATGTGATGATGATATGGTAAAAAATATTTTAAAAATTAATTCTCAAATAATGTTTAAGAATAGACTTAGAAATTTCTTAGGAAAGGAGTCCCTCCTACAATTAATTTGAAGTTTGGACGCAATAGGAATATTTAATGTAAAACAAAGAAATCAAAAATATATGTTAAAATAAATTTAAATATTTTATTGAAAATAAATTTAAATATTTTGTTACTAGAAATATTGGTTTGTAAATTTGAAGTGTCGTGAAATATACATTTTTTAGTATTTGAATATTTCTTCTAGTAAAAATGGCAGATATAGTATTTTTAGAACCTCACATGTTTCAATAAGATTAAATTATAGAAAATTTCTCTTAAATATTCTTTTTAGTTTGTTTTTCACAAAAATAGTTTTTAAGAAAAAAATGACCAAAATATTATTTCTTAAAAGCTAAAAATGCATTTATATGCATTTATACCCTTAGGATTAACTAATTTAGACTTAGGGTTTAGAGTTAAGGGGTGAGTTTGGGGATATGGTTTTAAATTTTTTTTTAAAAAATACAAAATTTCAAAAAGGCTATTTTGGTTATTTTATTTTTCGAGGACTATTTTTGTGACAAAAACTTAAAAATGACTATTTAAGAGAATTGCCCTAAATTATATATTGGTTAATATTTTTGCAGGTAGTTTTTATTATATTTTTCAACTAGTTATAAAAAACTGAAATTATTTGAATAACACAAAGGAGATATATATGTGAATAATAAGTAATTGAGGAAGACAAATATTTTGTGCTATATTGTGCATATTTATTTAATTTACATATGAAATAAAGAAACTTAAACACACAAACTTTTGAAAAGAGTTTATTTTTACCATCGAAGATATAATTTTTAAACAATATATTGAGAAATTTCAATGTTTGATATTTATTTAGACTATTTGAATGGAATTCCTTTGATAATTACAATCTTAATTAGGTCAAAAATTCTTAACCCGTCCCTAATTAGTAATTATCCCCTTGATAAAAGTGACGGCAGGTTTAAAAAAATAAAAGTAGTTAGAGCCGGAGCCGAGGTCATAGTAAACTAAAAGCATTGACCAGAAAGCAACAGTGCGTAATTGAAATTAAAAACCGGAAACCTGGTAAGCCGGTAGACAGACCACTGCCAAAAAAGGACCAACAACAAAATAACATTACCGATAATATCATATAGAGAGAGAAATTAAATGTTTTAGCTTTGATTATAAATGTTGGATCAGTCAGTCAGGCTATGAAATGTTCCCTCACACGTCTCCCTCCCTCCTCTTTCTTCTTTCAACAGTCTCTCGCCGGCGTTAACATTTTTCCGTCTACGAAACTTCTCCTTCTCATTCCTCGCCGTCACTTCTAAACGATTCCCTCATCACCGTTAGTGTTTCGATCATCCCTTTCTCTTCGTTTTCGTGTATCATGTGATCGTGTTGACTAGCTTATAAGACGATCGCTGTTACTGATCCTTCTCCTCTGCTAGTGTTTTGTTGCAGAGATGCTGGATCTTAACCTCGACGCTGACTCTCCCGAGTCGACTCAGTACGGTGACTCAAACGCAGACGGCTCCGGGAATCGAGTGGATGAGTCAGGGACTTCGACGTCGTCGGTAATCAATGCAGCAGATGCAGACGACGACTCTTGCTCGACTCGCGCCTTCACTCGCAGTTTCGATATATTAAAAGTCGGAGGAGGAGACGAAAGCGCCGCTTCTATCTCTAAAGAGCTTTTCCCCGTGGCTGGAGACTGTGGTCACCTACGAGATTCGAGCTCTAGAAGCTGGATCGATCTCTCTTTCGATACGAAATCGGTGGCTCCGGCTCCGGCGCCGGCTCAGGTGAGAAAGAGCCGGAGAGGGCCAAGGTCAAGAAGCTCGCAGTATAGAGGAGTCACCTTCTATAGAAGAACTGGTCGATGGGAATCTCATATTTGGTAACTCACTTATGACTCTTTTTCTCAACTTTTATTTATTTCTACTTTGTGAAATCAAATCAAGAACTCTTTTTTTTTTTTTTTTTCTTTTTTTTTTAATGCAGGGATTGTGGGAAACAAGTTTATTTAGGTAACATTATAATAATTTAAATGTTTGTTGAGTAGATCAACATTTCACCTTTTAACTCTCTTCTTGATTTCAATTTATAGGTGGTTTTGACACTGCTCATGCCGCTGCTAGGTACCTTTACATCACTCTTCTCTGCTTTATATTCGGTTTTGTGTATAAATAAAATTGAAGTAAATAAACGCAGAGCTTATGATCGAGCTGCTATCAAATTCAGAGGAGTTGATGCTGATATCAACTTTACTGTTGTTGATTACGAGGAAGATATGAAACAGGTTTTTTTATATGAATGTAGTTTTGGTTTTATTAATTTGTCTCATGAGATCTTTCTTTTATGGAATATGTTGTTTGAGTGTTAAAAACACAGGTACGGAATCTGAGTAAGGAAGAGTTTGTACACATACTCCGTCGCCAGAGCACTGGTTTCTCTCGGGGAAGCTCAAAGTATAGAGGGGTTACATTACACAAATGTGGCAGATGGGATACTGGGATTGGGCAGCTTCTTTCTAAAAAGTGAGCAACTTTTCTCCTTGTTGGAGATTTTAAAATGGTTGAATTGAAGTAGAAGCTGCAAGGTCCTATAATCATCATGATTTACTTGTTTATCACCCAAAAAAATATACCTCCCTAAGAAGAACTTCATTAGTTTTCAAGATCCAACGTGAGTTTCTCTCTTTCTGAACATTTGCTTCTTGAAAGCAGGGCTTACGACAAGGCTGCCATAAGCTCTAATGGTAGGGAAGCAGTCACAAACTTCGAGCTGCGTTCATACCAGAATGAGATTAGTTCTGAGAGTACGTAATCTTGTGAATGTTTTCATCACCAATCTATAGAAAACAACAGCTCTGATTACTTTCTTTATCTCTGTGAAGGTGGTCAAGAGAAACTTGATCTCAACTTGGGAATCTCTCTTTCTCCCGGAAATTCATCAAAGAAAAACGGGAACTTCTCTCATTTACCTTCTAATCCGTATGAAACTCAACCCGGAGTTAGCTTGACGGTAAAATCTCAATTTCAAATCTCTGAAGAATCCTTCAAAAATGGTTTCGAAAACTGTTTATTACAAGTCTTTAAAACTGCAGATAGATACCGAGTTCACGGGGAAGCCGGTGTATACACCTCTTCCTTATGGTTCATCGGACCATCGTCCTTACTTTGAGGTAAAAACAACAGAATGTGAAGTCAAACAACACCATTCCTAAGTAAAAACCAGGCAGTGAAACAATGTTTGTTGTTGTTTTTAATGTTATGTTTTGTTTTTTCAGGAGAGAGCAACAGAGAAGACAAGTGAAGCTGAAGGAAGGATGATGAGTAACTGGGGATGGCAGAGACCTGGCCAAACCAGCACCATGAGACCGCAACTAGCAGGCGCACAACCACCACCGTTGTTCTCAGTTGCAGCAGCATCATCAGGATTCCGATTCTCTAATTACCGGCAACAACCTCCCAATGACAATGCCTCTCGTGGTTACTTTCATCCACAACTTTAAACTTACACAAGGGGGCTTCCAAAAATGTGTGTTTGTGGTATATGATTTCTTAAAATGGATATGCTTTCTTTATCTTAATGTGAAAGAAAAAGAAATGTTATTCATTGTACGTTGGTGGTAAGAAGACTATTGAAATTGGAAGGTACATTTTGTAAATAAATAAAAAACGAGGATTAAATTTTTGTCGCTATGTGATTTGATTGTTTGGTATTTAATAATACTGCTAACAAAACTGTTTGATAATAACAACAGTAGAGAGAGTCAGTGAGAGTGATAGGATGTGACACCTTTGGCTCACTCTTTTTGGAATACCAATGGATTCGGAGACAAAACATTAGCCTTGTACTCCTTCCGTTTTAATACACCTAAGAGCACCCGCATCCTAAAGACTCAATTAAAGATTCTTATTATTTTTTTAATAGTTTTTAGTTGTAAAAAATAGTTAAGAAATTATAAAAAGAGACCATAATAATATGTGTCTCCAATCCAAGTCTCTTATTTTGAGTATTTTAATTTCTTTTTTAATTAAAGTTAATATTTATTTTTAAATAAATCATAACAAAAGATCACATATAAAACATAGATTATGAGAAAAAATAGTAAAATAAACGAGTACAATCTGAAATAAGAATCCGAGATCAGTTGTTGTCTTCATCACGTCCAAATCTATGCCAAATATGTTTAACCAAATCATGTTTTAGTTGTTGATGCATTTGTCTATCACGAATTCTTGTTCGAACACCCATCATATTTGCGATATTTGAAGGGATATCTGTAGAATACGTGAAATCGACATGTGAACTTTTGTGGTCTTCTCCTTGTTGGAACTCTGAAACATCAAACTGAGTGTATCCATCACGTTTGTCTTGTACTATCATATTATGGAGAATGATACATGCTCTCATAATCTTCCCAATTTTAACTTTATCCCAAAATTAGGAGACACAAAGAATTATGCTGCAATTGTCTTCTAGAAAGCCACTGACTTTTGCTCATTCCCAACAACGGAATCTTTGCTCGTGTTCAACCACGAGCTGATCAACACTGTATCTTCTTGTGGCGTCCACGTCCTTTGTTCCTTGCGATCTGCTGGAGGCTCGTCACCAATGATTGGATCTTCTTGACTGCATACGAAAAGAGCTTGCGATGAAGAGAATGAAACACTCCCTTGACTACCAAAGATAACATTTTGTTGACTATTAAGTAGTTCAACAAAATTGGCAGAGTCCTGAAATGGATTGAAATCCATTTCCAACGTCAAAGATAGAGAGGAAACAAGAAAAAAGGAGATATAGGAGATATAGGAGATATATGAGAAATAAGAGAAATAGGATTAAGAGGAGACAAAACGAGCAAGTCCATTCAGATGCGTGAGGTTGAAAAGAAAGACACTGGGTATAAGTAGAACCAGACTTGAATGCGTTAAGACTTGACATATATCTAACAACAAACAACAAACATTTCATCACAGAACTTAACTCATTCAACAAACTTCAATTTCATATAACGAGTACCATAAAGACTTGACATTTAACTAATTCATTCAACACACTTCAAGTTCGCTTTTCTATCTAAACATCAGTTCTATTTATTACCATACACAACCATAATCTAACACTTAACTACATCTTTAATTACCCTCCTTTCAATTCATCACAGAACCTAACCACATCAGTTCTAATTCAATTCACTTCATTTCATTCATGAGCAGAAGGATGAGTAACACTAACCTGTCTATTTGAACCTTCTTGACCTCTGTTTCCACAGAACATACCAACCGCGAGTTCATCCCTATATCTCACCACACAAAGACAGAAACAAAAAAACAATTAATCAACAGAAAGAATCAAGATCTAAATTGATAAACTTGCAACAAACAAAACGAGAGTGAAACATGATAATTTACAGCTCATGAAAGCACAATCTGAAACATGACTAATTTAACAACAAGAAACATATGCTTTACCTGAGCGAATCGCCGAGACCCATCGACAGAGAGCTCGGTCGCCTTTGATGAGAGCCACCACGAGAAACAATCGAACCAAAAAACAAAAAAACTTGCAATCAGAACACATGCAAGCTTGAAGAACACATGCATGCTTGAAGAACACAACAAACGATTTACCTTCCGATTCAAGTCGATTCACAACGAGAGATACCGGTCCTTCGCAGACCCACGAAGAGGGAGATAACATGCGATTTTCTTCTTCGACGACAGCCACCGAGAGAGACAAATGGTCTTTGGTCTACGAGCAACAAAGAGAGACGATTATGTCTCGTCCAGGAGCCACAGAGAGAGGGATTATCACTGTTTTGTCCAGGAACCACAGAGAGAGAGCGTTTCGCCTTCTTGGAGAAGAAGATGGTGTTTACAAATGAAAGAGAGAACAAAACCGAAGCAAACCGAAGTTCCTTTCTCTCCTCGTGCATTGCCAACACGTGTCCTTTGAATACGTCTCTTGCTTACCCAAATTAAGTGACACCTCTTCAGTTTATTAGTGTTTTTCATTTATTTTAATTGCCTAATTAACTTAAACCCCCCCTAAATATGACCGATAATGGTGTTCTAATGTTTTAGGTGATTTTCATTTATTATGATGTTTTAACATATCTAGATAACTCTATTTTTATCAAAATTGTATAACTAATTATATTTTTAATATTTATATTTATAATTAAATAAATTATATTTTAATGTTAAAAAGTTATATATTTTAGTATATGTCCACCATCGAGTATAAAATAGAGGAAATATATACTAGTGATGTGAAAACTTGTTGTACCCATATTATTGGGTATTGGTGTTAATTTTTTAGAGGTTTGATCGTATAATTTGAAAGATAAGTAATGTATTTGTTATTTAGGTCATTGCAGCTTTTTTTAATAGTGTGATGTAATTGATTTATGGAAGTTGAAAACATCTTTTATGTTGGATATGCCTTGGGTTTGTAGTTCACCTCTTATGTTTAATAATGTATAATGAAAATATGTATAAAATATATATGTTTGAGAAAGAGTTTACAAACAAATAGTTATAGTAGACAAGTGATAACATTTTTTTTTTAACTTGTGAATAATATAAAATCCACTAATATGTTTAATTGGTATTTTAGAAGTATTAAGATATAAAATTATTAGCCGCTTATCAAATGAAGTAGAGGAACTTAGTCATTTGCTTATAGAAATAGCATTGATTGCATTTTTTATTAATGTTGTTTGGATGGCACAATATTGTCACTTTTACTGTTTGTAGAACAGCAAAGTAACACTCAAGTTTTTTTTAACTCGTACTCCATGCAATGATTTTATGCGCTTCCAACACTAATCTCTCACATTATGGTCTTGCTTCAAACCAGTTTTATCAATGCAATTTTTCTCCAGCATCTTTCTCTCCACTGCATAGCATGGTTTTACCGTATAGGTAAATTGTATCAAGATATGAATCTTATGTTGAGGCTTGTAGATGATGAAGATCGATGACAATATTGTTTTTTAATATTCTTGAATGCTTTTTACATAATGAGTTTCTAAGTTTTTCACTGACAAGCATTTTGTCATTAGATTGTTATAATTTGTTAGAGATGAAAATAGATGGATAGTCAATGGATTGATTGTCATGTTCATGCAGAACTGAACTTGTAGACTTTCCTAGAAGTCTACATAATGTAGACTTACGATGAAATCTACTATGAAAAGTAAAAAATTGCTCAAAGTTCGGTCAAATACAAAAACTAACTTCTTTTACGTAGAAATTTTAATAAATTTACATAATGTAGACTTTCGATGAAGTTTACTATGAAAAGTTAAAAATTGCTCAAAGTTTGATCAAATACAAAAATTAACTTCTTTTACGTAGACTTCTTAGTAAGTCTACCTATTTTTTTTTATTTTTTTTTCAAAGGTTAGGAGACAGACTTCTAGGGAAGTCTTCTTTACAAAAAAAAATATTTTGGTCAACCGCATCATAAGTTTACACATATGCATAGACATACAAAACAGTCTACTATTACAACACATATCTGAAAATGACAAAAACCATATAAATAGTTACATGTTTTTGGTGTAAAGCTCGTTTTCTCCCTTTACCACCGCCCAAACTCTAAATATGAGCAAAAAGAACTATCTTTGTTGACTCACATGGATTGAGACCACTTGCTAAGACTCAAAAGGTGGAGTTGCTTGTGGTTGAAGCTAGTACACAGGTTTCAAGAAGAGGTGTTAATGGTAGTGCAACGTCTGTATATTTCAGGCAAAACTTGTCATGGATTTATTGAGATTGCATTACTCACTCATATCTAAACTTTAGAATTATCCATATTTTCCATAGTAAAAGCCAAAGAATCATATGGATAAATACATAAAAAAAATGAAGCAGAGCTGGTTGAAATGCAAGCAAGCTTAGGGAGAAATCGATCCATTGCTACGATTAGCATTGAGGTAAGATTGAGGTGGAATGAAGTAAGGAGCAGTGAAATTGGAGAAGTTACTTGTCTTACACTTATCCCCGAGAGTGAATATTCCGCGTTCGCTTTTATCAATGAAATAGATTGAATTTTGGCATTTCTGGTGGGAGCTAGCGTTGAGACAGAAAGGTTCAGACTTGGAGAGGAAAATGCAGAGATCTCCAATGTCATTAGTGTAGCACCATTGCTCTGGGTTAAGACCTTGCTTGAACACCCACATTTTATGCTCTTCCATCCTCCCTCCCTTTTTGTTATTTCTCTTTCTGAAGCGCTTAATCATAAACATTTCTTGCGTGGATCGTGACTCCACCAACTCTTCGATCGTGCAACACAAATCTAACTCTTCCCATTCTGACTGCAACAACTGAGGAGTGTCAAAGTGATTCCTACACACCTTTGGTTTCTCCAAGTTTTCTCCGAGATCCCAGTATCCAATGTGTGTGCCCCCATAAGCGGGCATGGCGAACATCTCATCTCTCTTTGAGTACATGACTCGGGAGTTGAAGAAGCCCGGGTCTTCGATTCTGATGTTGACCCACTTTTTATCCTTTTCAGCAGGCCTACATAGGCTGAGTTGAGGTCCAACGAATTTGACGGCCAGGATGCAGTCTTCGTCCTCAGGAGAAGAGGATGACATGGCCACGTTGGTTACCAGTTGGGTTTGGCAATGAGGCAGCGTTTCGAAATCAGGTAGTGAGAATCCCGAGAAATCTGATTCGGGCACTCCAGGGTTGAGATCATCTGAAAGATAGGGGCCGTATTTCGAAGAAAGTACCCAGCCATGTGATGCTCCCATCGTTCCCGTTTCTGCCATAATGTACATGGGCACGGTTTTTTCCAAAACCCTAGTCCAACAGCTAGGGCCAGAAAAATCTGTAATCATGAGTCTGCCGATATCCCCTTCAAGCCAATTCTCTCCACAATGTTCAGCACCGTAGATGTGACATAGAGGGGTTTCGGACAAGAAACGAGCACCAACGAGGTGTCTCTGCGGATTAATCCCACATCAGAAAAAAACAAAGTGTTACATAACAAATTAGAAAGACAAGAGAGAGAGAGGCTTACAACTCCTAGCGCAGGTGGTTTCCTCAGACAGAGCCTAGAGAGACGGCTGAGAAGCAGAGAACTCATAGTGTGCTTTTTTTCTTCTTCTGGTAATGCAAAAATCTCTAGTTGAATAATGACTCCATTTAATATAAGATGAATAGCCTTGTTCCTCAAGCCTTTCCATACCTACGTTTTCCCTTTCTGTGGTTCTCATTTTCCCGAGTCATATTTATTTTAATTATTTTGCTTACCAGCGAATGGACCCATATTACTGATATGAGTAGCCTTGTTCCTCAAGTCTTTCCATAACTCCTTTCGACTTTTTGTGGTTTCTCATTTTCTCAGGGTAAGATTTATTTTATTTATTCTGGTTACCAAGAAAATATATGAGTAGGCCCATGAATCCATATTTACCTAATTATTATAACGACGAATGACTAGAGATGGAAACTTCAGTTATTTTATCGGTCCGGTTCGTTAAATTTTTGTTCTAGATTTTTTTTTCCAACTGAAGTAAATCATAGTTAGTTTGATTTGAATAAGTTTTAGTTCCATTTATATTCAGTTTGTTTTGTATTTCAGTTTGGTTTAATTAGATTCATTTAATTTATACTTCTTTAAAAAATATATATTTTAAAATATAAACACATAACAATAAAATCATGATGTTGATGACAATAAAAATAATATATGTAAACTAAATCCAATATAAAACTCAAAAAACCTTTAAAAACACACAAAATTAGTTTATAAGAACATTAATCAAACCAAAATTTACTAAAATAAATAGAAAATTAA
The DNA here is from genome assembly GCA_012274485.2 of Sinapis alba. Taxonomy (NCBI): domain Eukaryota; kingdom Viridiplantae; phylum Streptophyta; class Magnoliopsida; order Brassicales; family Brassicaceae; genus Sinapis; species Sinapis alba. The sequence continues at coordinate 128,571 of MU105573.1, read as the reverse complement.
GCAGTAGATGCAGAGAAAAGACACGATGTGGAGAACTTTTGTTTTTTTTTAAAAATTCAGCCTCTGTTTACATATAAAGCTCAAGATTTTTTTTAAATCAAATCGTAGGATTACATATTAGGTTAGAAAATATATGCTATTGAATAAAAAATAGAAAATACATGGATTTAGTGACTTTAGTTTTAGAATTTTAGTACCTTTTATATTACTAGTATGTTTAATTCAAATAATAACAAAAATACATTGGTTTTTCGGTTCGGTTTGGTTTAAAACTGAACTTGTCAGGTTGAGAAAATCTTATACCGAACGATTTGATAATAGACTTTGGTTTGGTTTGGATAGGTTTCGGTTCGGTTGGTTCTATTTGACTTGGTTTGGTTCAGTTTTTTTCTCACTCCTACTAGTGACACAAATAATTTTTATTTACACAAGATAAAGAATATATGTGTCAAATAACACATATAAAGATCAAGAAGTGTGCAATCAAAATGGGTCTCTTGAAATTCTCTCTCGTTTCACAATATTCTCCCAAGATTATAGGTTTTTTGATATCCAATCAAAATAGAGTATCTATTACTGCTTTGGCGCACATTGGATTAGTTTGGAAAATTTCTAAATTTTGTTTAAGGAAACATCGAGAAAATCAGAAAATCTCTGTTATCGAAAAAATAAGAAAATCTCTGTTTTTCTGTCAAATCTTCACCAACTCTTAATGTTTATCTAGGGTTCTTGTGCCACCCTCCAAAGAAACTCTTCTTTTTCAACATCTCAGCAAATAGCAGAATAATTTTCACTTTGAAATATTGTTATTTCTCTTTCTCAAGGATGATAATCTAGCGAAAGTGATGGGAGCTATGACACTGGGTAGGAGGATGTACCGGTGAATCTTCCTGATGAGGATGATTTCAGTGTAGTGAAGAGAAGTGCAATAAATCTTATTGGCGTGTACTAAACCCCAAATTTCAGAATATGAGCAGGATGTTGAAAACTATCCCTTGAATTTGGAAGATCTACAAGCGGCTCAGAGGTATAGCACTAACGAAAGAAAGCTTCCAGTTCATCTTTGAGTCGGAAATAAACTGATCTCCAAACTGTGATGAATCATTGTTTTTGCACTTTCGATGATTGGGTAATGGTGATAGATAGGTGGCAGGAACTCCCTCCCCCCTCTCCGAACTTTTTACAAACAACACCGGTGTGGATTCAGATTCATAAAATACTGATCAACTACTATACTCTAAAAAATATTAAAGCAGTACCGGATGCAGTGGGATACACCAAGAATATTGAATATGACGAAGATAAGCATATGTTGCAAGAATATGTTAGAGCTCTAGTCATATTGGACCTCTAGCAACCAGTTAAGGATACAAAAATGGTGAATCTTCGAAAAGGTGGTAGTGCTATCGTTGATGTGGAATATGAGAGATTTTGGAAAAAATGCTTCCAATGCCTACGCGGCTACGCCTCTCGCATGAGAAGCAATGATGTTCCATTCTCAAAGGCCACAAAAACAGAGGAGGTGATGCGACAGAGGGGAGGAATGTAAATGGCTTAGCACCAGTCCTTCACAAACAACACCACTCAGACATGGTACACACACTGATGCTAATTCTCAAACCATCAGTACCTCCAGGATTTGAGCCTACACCAAATGTGGTTGCTCCAAAAGTATGGGAGCAAATGAAATTGTACATGAATTATACCAATCCAGAGGAAAGAAAGATAAGAGAATTTCGAATGAAGGAGGCTCTAAAGGATTTATCCAGGAATATAGTCGTTCAAAGTTCTTACCTAAAATTACAGGATTCACCAGTGATCTCCAAGCATCGTGACTCAGAAGTTGGTAGAGTGTTTAGATTCTGAGACAAGGAATACAACAAAAGAGAGAATCCAAGATGTCAGGGTTCAGAACTCAAATCCCTCTCTTTCAATCTAAATCTACATCTGCTTGTTGATAATAGGAGTATGGAAAAGAACTAGGTTTTTACGCTACTTTGGCACCAAGAGATTTGAGTCAGGTCCAACATAACCCGACATTTGAGCTCGCTGTCTATCCTGAGGTTTCAGGTGATAACCTAAGGAACATATGTATTGATGGGGTTGCAATAGGTTGCACAACAACATCATCTTCATGTATTAGTGGGGAAAGAAAGACAAACCATAAGAAAACAACATCCTGGACTATAAGAAATCATACGCGTTCGGTCACAGAAATAGACAAGTCTCAAAACAGGAGATGTCTAAAGATAGGGAGTGAGAAGGGACTTCGAAGAGGAAGATTCAGGAAGAGGGTAAAATTTGCTCAAAGATATAAAAACAGGCTGAAGGGATGGTTCACCAGAAACCATCCAATCCTCAATGACGATGCTCAGTTGGAACTGTCGGGGATTGAGGAGCAACCTGACTGTTCGACGCCTAGAGGAGATGGTGCGTGTACATCTCCCGGATTTTTTTGTTTGTCCTAGAGACTAAAAACTCTAATGATTATGTTGGAAGCTTTAAGAGATCGTTGGGTTACAACCACTTCCATTTGGTAAATCCAATGCATCTCAGTAGGGGGCTGGCTTTGTTTTGGCGGGATACTCATGAGGTGGAGATTCTTCATTCAAGTGGGAGAATTATTGATGCAAGAATTAAAACATGATCATTGACATATTATATGTCCTTTGTCTACGAAGATCTTGTGAGACATATATGTAATAAGGTATGGGAACAGCTCAAGTCGTTTGGCTTGAATAGGAATGATGGATGATGTCGAGTTGGTGACTTTAATGAGATCATGAATCACTCTGAAAAGATTGGTGGTCCAAGTAGACATGAAGCCTTTTTTATCCATTTCGGCCCTTTACAAGAGTGTGTAGACTAAAGGAAGTACCAAGCTCAGGTAATAAACTTTCTTTGTCGGGAGTTACGGAAGTTATATCGAATGGTATGAAAGAGAATGTATGGATTCAATGTCGGCTGGACAGAGCTTTCGGTAATGCTGAATGGTTCCACTTATTTCGAAGATCACATGGACAATATCTGGAGCGTCTTTGATCATGTCACAGGCAAATTATGTTGACACTGGCAGCATCGACACAAAACAGAAGAGGAAGATTTGTGTTAGACACATGGTGGAGTGAGGATCCAGAAGTTGTTGCACTCATCAAAAGAGGTCAGAACCGAGCACAATGCAATAACTGAGCCTACTATGAACCGTATTGCCTCTTTCAAAAAGACTGTCAAAATGGAGGAGGAACTACAAGAGAAACACCAAGAAGCTCATTGTTAAGCTGCACAATGAGTTAGTCAGAGAAGAGATGAACGTATAACTTAATCTGCAAAAGATGAGTGAGCTTAAATTTGAGCTTGAGAAGGCGTATCATGAGGAAGAACACTTCTAGAAACAGAAAAGTAAGAACTCGTGGTTGCAAGTAGGAGACATGAATACAAATATATTTCATGAATGGGGAAATGATATACCATGGTTTTTACCACTTTTAGCCATGGTATAAGTCATATTTAGAGTTTATTATATGTATTTAGAGTATGTATTAGAGTCTTTCCAGGTTCATGTACCTTTTGGAAAACTTTGAGGATTCTGGAGCTAAATAAGGTACAGAGCTTCGCATGTGCATGAGAGAGGAAGCTTTATAAAATTCAAGAGATCCAAGGAGTGTCAAAAAAACACCACCTTTGGTGACGATCAACACTCCTCCAAGTCAGTAAACCAACATATTTCAATAAAGTTTCAATAATTGCAACTTAGCCCTATAATTTCCCTTATTTACAGAAGGCCCCTGACCGACTCAAAACCTTATATATGTTTTCTAAGCTATTGTTTAGGCCATGCTTTTATTCTTTTAGGTTTTCTTTTATTTTAAGGTTTTCTCTTAGGATTGAAGAGAAAATCAGTTCTCCTTCAGAGATTAATTAGAACTCGTTTGCTTTCATTTTTGATTAATCATCTTGTTAGATTTATGTATTTTATTTTCTTAATTTCAAACTGATATTCAAACGATTTATAGGGTTATTCATAGGTTTCTACACCAGGGTGGCTTGTAAATATTAGGATCTAGTGTAGTTGGAATAGCACGAGAGAGTGACTGATTATCTGAACCTAAATCGTAGGACAATTGAGAGGCATGAGAGTGAAATAGATTAACAGAACCCAAACCCTGCTGTATTAGATACCTAGGCACATATGAGAGTTGGTCTAGGATTTAGTTGAACATTATCGATCTCAGCGTTAATGCTTGTCCAAAGAAATATCGACACTTTGTAGTATCAATTGACACTATTTCATGTTCGCATACGAGACCTGGAACATAGAATTTAGATATTTGAATATTTTTTCGCACGTGAGAGCTGGATAACTTAGTATAGAATTTGAGTTCTAAAATTTAACCTATAAAACCTTTAGCATCTGTGATTTTGTGTTTTCAGTTTCTTGTCTCTTAAATCATTGAATCTAACACCTTATATATTTATTTATTTACTGAGAAATAAACATTTAGCTCATCTAAGTTTAATTCTGGAATCGATTACTCTAATGTCTCACAATTACCCTAAGATCTAGATTCAAGGTGATTAGTCGAGAAGTTAGTGTTAATGAAAACTTAGACAAAGAACTAATGGATTACCCTAACAATCCTATCAAGCCTAATAATTCATTTTTGAAAAAAAATCCTACGAAGAACTAAAGGATTACCTATGTTGTAAATAAATGAGGAAGATGATGATGATCAAGTAAAACAATAATTTCTGAGAAAAAAATAATTGCATTTTCTTGAAATAACCCAACTTTTGAAGTGAATATGGCAAATGAAAATTTCAAAAAGTATAGGTTACTTTTGGGGTTGACTTGAAGTTTTAAGTCATATTTGAAAAGACTTAAAAAACTGATTGGACGAAGCACGAATCCAGATTCTTCTCAGAACTACCGATTGACATGTTCTTAACAATAAACAAATTTTAAAAATAATCAGTATTGCTAGTGCAAAACATAAAAATAGGACAAATGATATTTATAAAAATAATAAGAATATAAATCAAGATTATAGTACTGAAACAAACGAATAAAAAAGAATTGGAGAGTCGAGATGACAAATATCTTTCCTTAACTCTTTAAACGCTCCATAGTGTGACAGTTTTTTAGCGCTCAAATTCCCATGATACAACTTCATTTTTTATCTTCGAACACCAAAAGTAGAGTCTATCGAACCAAAAATCTGTGTGCACTCTCAAACTTAAAAGAAATATGAAAAGAAAAAAAATATATGAAAGATTATTTATCTGTGTTATGAAAGCTACATAAGTGCTCTCTTTTTAACTTGAAAATAAAATATGCGTGCAATTAAAGGAGTCAACTAACGTACATATCAAGAGAGATTAACATATAGACATACTTTGGGCTTGGATCCTTATACTTTGACATACTTTTTGTTGGCAGTGTACTTTAGGCTTGGCTTTTGGTTTTATCTTGACAAAATAGCCCTTGTTTGAAAATAGATGGTTGAGACTAAAAAGACACTAGTCCTGTTCGCTTGAAAACACTCGTCATGTTCCCCATTTTGTCACTAATATGTGACACATTTATGGAGTTTTGGGCTTCTAGCAGGGCCATTAATTTGTTTTATTTTTAGATTAAACTGATGATTGGTGTTTAATAAAGTAAAAGTAGCATGAAAGAGAGGGGGGGGGGGGTGTCAACGAAAATGTGGTCAATGGATGTGTGAACACCAATCCTATGTGTCGGGTTTTGTTGGATAAAGGTGAGAGGTTTATGGAGTTTTGGGCTTCGAACAAGGCCATTAAATTGTTTTATTTTTAGGTTAAACCAATGGTTGGTGTTTAATAAAGTACAAGTAGCATGAAAAGAGGGGGGGTGGGGGGGGGGGCGTCAACGAAAATGTGGTCAATGGATGTGTGGACACCAATCCTATGTGTTGGGTTTTGTTGGATAAGGGTAGTGGTGATGTGTTCAGTGGTGACATTTGGAGTATTACAGTTGGGGTCTGAGGTGGTGTGGTTTGGAGAGGATGTTATGTTCTTACTAAGTGTGGGAACGTGTGGCTAAGTGTGGTGTGGTCAGCGAGTATGTGTTCGAGTCGATGTGGTTGCAGGAAATGCAGACGATAGAGTTGTACAAATGATATGTGATCGGCATCAGTATCATCGATGTAAATACCATGAACACACATTACATAACTCTTCAAGAAGTATATATGTCAATCTGAAGAGTTTTGATCCTTGAAGAAGTGATGCCTACACTCTATAGAACTCATCAAAACGATCCTAGGTGTGGTGTGGTCAGCGAGTATGTGGACGGGTTGATGTGGCTGCAGGAAATGTGGACGGTAGAGTTGTGCAACGAATATGTGTTCAGCATCGGTGTCACCATCGATTATTTTGTCGGTGTAAATCTCATGACCACACATTACAAAAGTCATCAAGAAGTATATATGCCAATTTGAAGATATTTGATCCTTGAAGAAGCGATGACCACATATTACAAAACTCATCAAAAATAATCCTTGGTGTAGTGTGGTCAGCGAGTATGTGGTCTCGGGTGAAGAACGCAATAAAGCCCTCAACTTGTTTTCCTGAAGTGTTGTGCACTTGTTCTGGTCAAACATATGCATCTATCTTACTGAACACTACTCTTGCTGGTCCTCTATTTTCATCGTTTCTTTCTCTGATTGACGAGCCAAGTATAATTGTTGGTGTCAGTGATTTTGTCGGTGTAAATCCCATGACTACATCACTGAATTCATCAAGAAGTTTGTGCTGGTTTCAGAGCTTTGATCCTTTAAGACTCGATGCATCGACATTATACACCCGAGAGAACCAGATCTTTTCTATGCGAAGGTGACTGTGGATGCAGCTGCTTCATTGGCAGATCCACTGAATTCGGAGTCAACAACACCGGAATCGACTAGAAGAGGAAAGAGGATAAGGATGGTGAAAGTGGGAATCGAAAGAAGGAATCTTACGTTTATATACATAAAGTAAAGTTTGTAAGCATTATCCATGGAAAAGTTGATTTTGAAAATGCAGAAGAAGAAAGAGATAAGGAAGTAAAGTGTAATAGATAACAGTAATAGTGAAACGAGAACCATAGTATTTCACTTTACACGTGTTCACTCAGCTTGTTTTAGTTAGAGGAGTTTTTAAGAAATTGATACGCATAAAATATACCACATATTGAAAGTATGTGTAAGTGTAAATAGACAACTCAAAAAATATGTGTAAGTGTAATTTTTTCACATATCCATTGTTATAATTGAATTGATTCCCATGATACTCATACATTAGTTTGCAAATTAAAATTGTGACTTTGACCAAGTCAACAACCATTAGTGTACTTTTGCTTGGGTTTATAATTTTTATATTTGAATAAACATATAAAAATTATTATGAATAAGAATAATCAAATAAGTTAAGTTGATATAATGTATAATTAACAAATTTAATTTTAAATTCTAACTTAAAAATTCTAACCCAAAATAAGTTAACTGAAATATTTGCTATTTTTATTATTTAGCTAAATATTAAGCTTTTTATTTTACTAACTTTGGACTTTTATTTCTCATTTAAAACAATTCTTATTTTAACAAAAGAATACAGTATTTTCTTTAAAACATATTTAATATGACAATTCCATTATGTACAAAATTTGTTTTTTCCAACAGACGTCTCCATTGAAAATCTACCTAAAAATGGTTCACGCCGTTTTGTCAAAAATGAGTTCTAATATAGACACCAAAACCATCATAACTAACATAAAGAAAGAGAAATACCCTAAAATAGTCCTAAAAAAACTTTTATCACAAAATAGTTTCCAAAGAAAAAATGACCAAAATGTTTCATTAAAAAGGTAAATAAACACTTATATCCCTAGGGTTAAATAATATAGACTTAGGATTTAGAGTTAAAATTGTTGAGTTTGTGGGTTAGATTTCATATTTCAAAGAAAAAAAAATAATTAAAATTTTAAAAACAGAAAATGTATTTTGGTCATTTTTATTACTAATTGTGTGATAAAAACTTAAAAATTAGATATTTGAGAAAATTGCAGAGTGTAGTATCTAATTCAGTTTCTTTGCAAGAAAGCGAGATCTTGTTAATAAACACTTTCGAGCCAGAGTGGCATATGCAACAAGTATGTTGATATTTCGCATCTCACCAGAACAATCCCAGTGTGACTTAGCTCTCATAACATATAATTAATTAACTAACAACCATCTCAATCAAACTTGGAAGAGATGTTGTATCATTTTGATGCTCAAAGTCCACATAACATTTAAAAGTAAGGTCACACTATACAATAGAAGTGCGAGTGAGTTTCCATTGTAATCGAAAATGCGAAAAAATAAAGAAACACAATTAAGAGGATTGAGGGGGAATGAAGTAAGGGGCAGGGGAAAAGCCAAGTCCACCAACCCAGACATTTTCGCGGATATTGACTTTTCCGAAGTCAAAGTCACCCACGTAATAGATGTAGTTTGGTTTTAGGCCATACAAGCTAGCCTTTACAGAGAAAGGTTCTCCTTTGGAGGAGAGAAAAATACAGAGATCTCCAATGTTGGTAATGGATATGGCTGAGCAAATTTCATCTTCTTGTATCTTGAACACAATGAAACGCTTCCAACACCGGACATCTGAGTACCACTTAACAATAAAAGTTTCACCTGTGGGTGCCTCCACCAAGTGTTGGCTACTGTAACACTTAGACAACTGCTGCAACTCCGACTGCAGAAACTCTGTATAGTAGTAGGAACAAAACGCCAAGTTACACGATCTGTGTTTTTCAAGATCCCAGTATCCTATGTGTGTGCCTCCACAATCCAGCATGGAGAACATCTCATCTCTCTTTGAGTACATGACTCGGGAGTTGAAGAAGCCCGGGTCTTCGATTCTGATGTTGACCCACTTTTTATCCTTTTCAGCAGGCCTACATAAGCTGAGTTGAGGTCCAACGAATTTGACGGCTAGGATGCAGTCTTCGTCCTCAGGAGAAGAGGATGACATGGCAACGTTGGTTACCAGTTGGGTTTGGCAATGAGGCAGCGTTTCGAGACGAGGCAGTGAGATTCGCTTCGGATCTGAATCCGAAGCTCTCGGGTTTAGATCGTCTTGAAGACACACTACCCTCTCTTTCAAAGTAGCTACCCAGCCATGGGATGCTCCTATCGTTCCTTCTCCTGTCATCAACTCAGTGGGCACCATCTTTTCCAAAACCTCTTCATCCGAACCATGCTTAACATTGCGAATCACAAGTTTGCCGACACTCTCATCCCTCGAACTATATTGACAATGATCAGCGCGTACGATGCGACAAATAGAGGTTTCTGACAAGAATCGAGCGCCACATAGGTATTTCTTCTGCAGAGTAAAATCCGACATCAGAAAAAAAAGAAGTGTTACATAGCAAATTAAAAAGACAAGAGAGAGAGTTGCTTACAACTTCTAGCGCAGGTGGTTTCCTCAGACAGAGCCTAGAGAGACGGCTGAGAAGCAGAGAACTCATAGTGTGCTTTTTTTTCTTCTGGTAATGCAAAAATCTCTAGTTGAATAATGACTCCATTTAATATAAGATGAATAGCCTTGTTCCTCAAGCCTTTCCATAGCTACGTTTTCCTTTCTATGGTTCTCATTTTCCCGAGTCATTTATTTTAATTATTTTGCTTACAAGGAATGCACCGATATTACTGAGATGAGTAGCCTTGCTCCCCAAGTCTTTCCCAAGGTCTGATTTATTTTGGTTACCAAAAAAATATATGAATGGGAATAACACAAAATTATTTTTATTTTCATAGTTCTGCTTGCCTTACTCACCTAGGGTCCGACTGGTGATCAATTTGGAAACAAGAAGAATGAATATGAAAGGAACGGAAATGAATAAAATAATAGGAATGAAAATGAATGATTGTTGCTTCTCAAATTTAACAAGGAACAATTTTGTTCTTTATTTCTCTGCCAAAAAAAATGAATGAGAAGGAATGAGAAATAATATTTGTTTCTTGTGAATGGTGGTTTTTTTAGGAACGTTAGGGAATACATTATTCCTCGTCGTTCTTGGTCACCATTCACACCCTAGTCTTTTCATAGTTCTCCTTGTATCTATTTCATTAAAATTGCAGTTCAAAATAATATTTTACCTATTACCTATTTAAAAGTGTTTAATTACATCTTTTTTTACTTTTCTTAACTATTTCATTAATTTTATTTATTATAAAAATTTGACATTTAACTATGATAAATTCATATATTTAAATAAAATTGCTTTATTCGTGATAAAAAATCAGACAGTTAACAAAGAATATTTTATTTGTTTACAAAATCAATTAAACATTGGTATCCACGTACGAATCGATTTTTGGATATTGTTTTTTTTAGTTTTGAAATTAAACTCCACTCAGATATTATAATTTTTCAGACGAGATTCAAGTTGTATGCTTCCGTGGGTATTTTCGAATCGAGTTAAGACAAGTACCTAACCGAGACAGAGACATAACATATTCGCATAAAACCAAACTAAGCTAAACAGAGACTGAATCGAGTTAAGACAAGTACCTAACCGAGATAGAGACATAACACATTCGCATAAAAACTTGGAAGCCGAGACAAAGACAAAACACAATGCAAAACATCTATATACTCTGCAAGACAAGACATGAATTAAGAAACTTCAAAATAAAACATGAAAAACTTAGAAGCCTAGATGGAAAACTTATCTTTGTACATGCATGTGTGATCTGTGAAGTTTAGAAGCCGAGATGGAAGAACCCGAGTTTATCTCTGTTGCCGGAGCTCCATTTTTTGTGTCGATGAGTCCTCCTCCTCCTTGTCACCTATCAGAGACTGAATCAAGTTAAACAACTAAACAGAGAGAGATAGAGACTAAAGAGGAGAAATGGAGGAGAAGGCGAACATGCATGCAGCGAAAGAGAAGCTTTGGTGGTGGATCTTAGAAGAATAGAAGTTCCAGTGGTGGATCGAAGCAGAGAAGCTCCCAAAGAGACGCGCCTGTAATCTGTAGAGAAGATGAAACAATTGATTAGAGCCAACAATAAAACTCCACAACAAACAACAAGCTCTGTAACCCTTACATGTGACATGCATGGAGCACTCGAGAGGCTAGAACCACTGTCGATGAAGAAGCCATGGCCGAAGCTGTATCTTCTTCTTATCACTCCAACACTTCGCAAACTTCTTCCGGCGGCTCGAACAAGCTACACCGGTGCAGATCAAAGGCGCATGGGAGATCAAAAGCATCATCGACCATGAATCCACCATCACCAGAGCTCCATAAAGGTGAATCACCTTCTTTCTTCTCTCTCTCGTTGTTTCAGGTGGAGGCAGAAATGGAAACTATGGTTTCCGGGTCTTCTATATCCCGCAAGTTAACCTGTGTCATATTTCGCTTTCGGCCCATCCCGCGAAGAGTCAAGCCCGCAATACCCACAATTTTACGGGCTTACTAAATGCTGGCCCAATCCCGCCTTGCAGCAAGTCTTTTACGAGTCAGGTCCGCGGTCTAGGTTCTTGGTTGACATCCCTAAGAAAATGCAAGTACAAAAAATGTCAACTTTGAAAATGAGTACTGTATATTGTATCGAATGTTTGGTGTCAAAGGAAGAGGAAACGTCTTTTTATTCTTTCTATGTTTAAATAACATTAAACTAGTTGATAACCCTCGCGCGGAGTGAATTGACATTACAAATGATTACTGAATAGTAATCTTGATATTTCTGAAACAATTTCATCGTGCCATATGAACCAAATATGTTAATAGTCTTGGATATTTACTATAACGATGCTAGTTTCGGAAATTAGCAATATCATCTCAGACATTTATGTAAAATAAAAAAGGAATATATGGCCATGTTAGTATTTTTAGAAGGCTAAATATATGACATTATTAAAACTCTACATCATCTCTGTTTAAATATATGACATGTTTAAACTACCATTTAACAGAATGTCAATATTTAATCATGTACTCTATGATGGCAAATAGTATCTCGCTCAGTAAATGTTCTTGGCCTTAATTTTCAAGTAATGATATATTATAGATGAATCTTCTAAATTTATTAAAGTTTCAATTACAGTACGAAAGTAAATGTAATGCAGGAAGTATAGAAAGTCCTACTTGGCAAGGCATAACAAATATAAGATATTTATTTAAAATTATAAATAATAAAAAATAATAAAAGAAAAAGAAAAATGTATTACTTATGTTCATCTCCTAATTTGGCAAGGAATGGTAATCATTTAAAATAATAAAATAATAAGAATAAAAGGAATAAAAAAGAAAATAATTAAAATATTTTTTTATTATTATTTATGTTCTCTCATAATTTGATAAAGAATAAATGTAATCTGTTATTCTTTAAATGTGAAGAAATATTAAAAAATCATAATAACAAATATTTCTTAAAAATAGTGTAAGCTGAAAAAAATGATAAATAATTGATTACACTCATCCACTCCATTGGTCACCATCTAGACCCTTATTGTACTTCCAAAATTCTTTTGGTGTAACGATATAATTTTGACAAATTACATGTTGGTTAAAATTCATCATGATCATGTAATAGCCAATTTAAACCTTGACTTTGCATGACAACAAGAAAAATGAAAACATAAGTTTTTAAAAGAAAACACTTATTCTTTAAACTTTGATTCGATCATGGATACTTTGATAAACTAAAATCTTAAAAACGTATATTATTTTCTAATTGATTTACATCGTTGTGTTGTAATGTTTCTAACAGGTTATACAACGTCACATGTGAGTAACCCCAAAGTCTTTGATGAACTTACATCAAATTATATGGACATATGGAATCAACTAATTATAATGATTTTACCTTATACATGTGAACTGGTTTGCTCAAGATTTAAACAACGGTTTGTTAATGAGTCAATATATGGAACTCATAATCCGAATGACACATTCAATATTATTTTGTAAAATAGAGGATAACCGGTTTGGTCACAGTTTACTTAAATGTGCATTAAAAACATCAATTTAATGAGTATTCTTGTATTAATATGAGTTGGTCCACTCGATGGCATATTCTTTAGAGAAAATTGGAAAAATGAGAAACTCCCAACTTGAGTTTGTATTACTAATACAATATAACCTCTTTAAATTAATACTCTATAAATTAATATATACTAAAAATCTTTATAAAATAATATAGTTTTATAGTCCCAAATTGAGTTTTTGGTTCAATTAGTATATTGATAAATTAATAATTTCTATAAATTAATAAAAAAATATAGTTTTGGTGTAGTCCCAACATTATTAATTTATAGAAGTCACTGTACTTTGTCTAAGATTTTTGTCATACTAGGATTTTAATTAATGTTAATACAATTATGCCCTTAGATTAACAGAAATTTAACTTAACTAAAAATATAATAATTGTTAATTGTTTTGTTAATATAATTTGGAAGTAAAAAAAGAAAATAAAATAGAAAAAGGCAAAGCACGTTAAATCTAAAAATCTTAACTTCCTTCTTTCATTTTCTCTGCTTCTCAGACGAAAGCTTACTCATCTCTTCCATGGCAATTTCTTCTTCTTCTTCTTCACACGGTTAAAATTCGTAGTCTCTGTTTTATATTTCTTCTTATTGTCTCTTATTCTATGTTTTTTCTTGTCCATGTTTCTTCTTCCTCGTATTTGTTTTTTTTTTGGTAAAAAAAAAGGTGGTTTCACCTCTTTGCCGGGAACCCAAGCATTGTAAATAGTCCCTCCCACCGTGAGTTGAACCTAAGTGTCGGAAGTTACAGCCGCAACCCCTTTACCACTAGGCCAACTCAACGTTGGTCTTCCTCGTATTTGTTCTTCGCCTTCTTTGGTTGGCTCAGTTATGTACTTTGTCATCAATTTCTTCTTCGCATTTGTTCCTCGTATTAGCCAATGTAGTATTCTTTCTAAACTGTATATGAAGGCTCTCCCTGTTTATATTATTAACTTGTAATGTATGCAGGATATTCAGATTCTTTTCCTTTCACTTGACCTTTTCATGAGGTTAAATTGTGTACAGCCTTGATGCTTGAAGGAGAGACAATGTTGAATCTGAAATCGGTAACCTCGTTCGGTGAATCGATTTCGATGGTGAGTTTTAGTCGATAGGATGATCTTAGAGAACGCTTTGGTTTTATTCAATGATTTTGAGAGTTTTTATGAAGAAAATAAGCAAGAACAAGATAATCCAAAGGAAACCCTAACTTCTAGGCTTATTCTCCAGAGTTTGCGTGTGTCCTCCTTTCATTGAACCTTCTCTTTATATAATCGCCTTCAAAGTCGGTGTGGGCCTTATGGGCCGACTTCGATACTCTTCCTGGGCCGAGATCTCGCCAAGATGGGCCTATGGGGGTAGATGCAATCTATTCCCAACAATAAGTCCCCCCCCAGTTCATTGAAAGTGTCATCTCGTTACTTTCCGATGAATTTCCTCATATGGGTTCGTTGATGTCGAGATCTCGGTTATTGAACTCTAAAGTCGTCCTCGACTTTGCGGCTTATCTCGGTACATTCTCCTGCAGTAGTTACGCGATTCTCCACTCTCTTTAATGTTACCTCGAGATTCGGAGCTAGTGGGGCACGCGTCATCATTTATAGGTTTTAGACCTAATTATGACAACTGTTCGTCTTCCGCGCCATGCTTCTTATAAAAACCTTCCTTACGTTTGCGATTTTTCTCATCTGCTGCTCATTTCTTCGACAAGGTATTCTTTCTCTCTGACTTCTCTCTTCTTTCTCTCTCTAGAACTTTTTACTTCCGATCAACGATGACATCTCCCATCCGCCGCTGTTCGCTAAAGGGGAAAGCGATTGCCACCGCATCTGACTCTGATAGCGGCAGCTCTCCACGGCGTCTTGGCCCTAGAGCGATCACCCTCGGAGGAATGATTCCGAGACCGACGAGCGAGGACTTAGCGGTGTTAAACGAAAACGAACGCAGTGTCGTTGAATTTAGTCTTAGTCTCGAGGATAGAGATGCTCCTGGTCAGGCCGCCATAGATGACGCAGTAGAAGTTTTACCGAGTTCGCAACCAGAAGAACTCCCTTCTATTACTGAAGAAGATGCCGCAATCGAGAAGGAGATAAACCTGCGTTTGTCCGATTTGCTTCCTATACGTTGGACCGGGACCGACTTCGAATTTGATGAAGAGATCGACCCAGAGCAAGAGCGTCGTCTAAGTGTTAAGAAGAATCAAAGATGGGAGAGCCATTTCCCTACTCGGTCGTCGTTCAAGAGCGTTCGCAGATTGATTCTTCAGACTAATCCTCCTGCGGGGTTCTCGTTCCTCATTCCGGCCGATCATCAAAGACCTTGGACTCCTCCGGCAGGTTACGCGTGCGTCTACGAATCATGGTTCACCAACTGCTCACTATGGTGGCCCTTACCTGAAGTTTTAACGACATACTGCCACAGAAGGAGGATAGCTCTTGGTCAGTATACCGCCAACGGGATTAGGATCCTTGTTACTCTCACTGTCCTCGCCGCCGAGTTGGGAATTTCAATGTCGGTTCGCCTCTTCGAGGAACTTACGACGCCCAGCATCACGGCAAAAACCGGGTTCTTCTATGGGAAGATGGTTCCGAAATACAACGTCATCACCGGGAAACCGTCGAAAGTCAATTTCTGGAACCGGGCCTACTTCTACGTCAAGATTAATGATGCTTCCTTCGAGGATCCTTCCATAATTTTGAATGGCTATTTCAATGCTAACATTGGTATGAATCCCGAGATCCTGACTATTGCAATTCTACTGATCCACTTCATCTCTTTTTCTTTTTGATGCAGATCGGCTCTCCAAGTGGTCGCAAGGCGGTACCCAATCTTTTCTAGAAGAAGTGGAAGCTATTAGGACATTGAGCCATCAACACTGGCCTGATATCAGTGAAGCCCGAATTCAAGCCGCTTTAAAGAGACTTAGCCGAGGTAAGTATTCTTCTTTAACTATCTCATCTTCCGATATTGTTTATACTAATAAAGTCCGCAACTTCAAAAAAAAAAAAAATGCAGCTACCGATTCCTCACCATACCGCGATCCGAGAATGGGGAAAGTTAACCTGTCATCTCTCCCTTCCTACGCTGATACCATTGGTACTCCGATTCACGGAGGCGTTTCATCAGATTCCGGCCGTCCTGTCAAGAGAAGAAGGCCCACAAATACCGAGGAATCGCCCAGCAGGAGTGGCCCAACGCGACTTTCCCTGAATGAGGGGTTGGTCGAGAGCGCAGACGATGCCAGCCAGCATCAAGGGCCCTCCCGGGAAGAATTACCTATGCCTTCTTCCGCCGCTCCGACGGACTTTGCCGTCGACGAAACGCTACCTGGAGAACACCCAGTGATTCCTCAAGAAGTGGAAATTCAAGATACGCAGGTTGCCGAGATCGGTGCGGCTAATCGGGAAGAACATGTCGGATATCCACATGTTCTTGACTTCCGTTACCAGCACACATCTGTTCCTTTTGTCGAGGACAACGAAGCACCCGCTCGTCTATTCCGGCAAATCCAGCTTAAGAAGAAAGGAATTCCCGAGCTGGAAGAGCTTTCGCAGAGTAACCGGTATCGTGAAATGACTAGAGCCGGGGCTATTGTAAGAGTTTTTTTTCTTCTTAAAAACATCTTTTCTTTTAATGCGACGTCACTCCACAATCTTCTTTTTCTCTTCAGTTTTTCGGGAGTGCGAATCTCATGGTGAGGGATTATGAAGCCAAGTTAAAGGCTCAAGACGAGAAGATAACGTCAAAAACCGGCGCCCTGAAGAAGAAGAGACGGGAGATTGCCGAGCTGGCATACAAATGCAACACCTTCGAGGAGCAGATCGGTAGGTTGACCGCTGAGAAGAGTGCAGCCGTGGAGAGTGCCGAGATTATCTCGAAGGAGTTGGAAGAACTCAAAGCCTTGAATAGTGGCCTCGAGAATCGGTGCCGCAATTTGGAGCAAGAAAATCTCGAGATTCTTTCGAGGTTCGAGACGACGACCAGAAGGTTGAGGGAGTCTCGAGAGCATGAGGTCAGAAAAGAGAGACTCCGGGTTGATTCCGTCCTGAAGAA
>MU105573.1:0-110578 GCA_012274485.2 Sinapis alba | reverse complement strand
TTTTTTTTTTTTTTTTTTTTTTTTTTTTTTTTTTGTGTAACTGAACCCGTTTAAGGGCTGCCTACGTACCCGAGAAGGGATCAAGTCACACGTAGTTCCTTTCTCTTTTTTATTTTTCTAAGCGCTGAAATAACGCTTTAAGTTGATCGAGTTCCAGGACCTCGGTATCGGCTCGCCGGAAGATGTCTCGAGTCGATAGACTCCTGGTTTGATCACGTGCGTGACTTTGTAGGGTCCTTCCCAGTTAGTGCCGAGTTTGCCCGCCCTCCATTCCTTGGTATTTTCAAAGACCTTGCGAAGAACGAAATCGCCAACTTGTATTGGTCGAGAGCGGACTTTCCTGTTGTAGTAGGATTCGGCGAGATGTTGATAATTTTGAATCCGTAACAGAGCCTGATCCCGTCGTTCTTCGAGTTGATCGAGAGCGTCGATCATCATGTCATGATTGAGATCTTGATGTTGGGGGAGCTGTAACCTTCTGAAACTGGTGACGTTGACTTCGGCTGGAGCCATTGCTTCGACGCCGTACGCCAAGGAAAAAGGGGTTTTTCCTGTAGCACTTCGTGGTGTTGTGCGATGAGACCAAAGTACTCCGTCCAATTCGTCCGTCCAATGTCCTTTCTTTAGATCGAGCCTCTTTTTTATCCCGTCGATAATTACTTTGTTGGTCGCTTCCGCTTGCCCGTTCCCTTGTGGATATCTGGGGGTTGAGTAGCTGAGACGGATTCTCCATTTCTCGCAGAACTCACGGAACCTGGAAGCGGTGAACTGGCTGCCGTTGTCGGTGACGATTTCGTAAGGCAATCCATGTCGGCATATGATATATTTCCAGACGAAACTCTGGACCTCCTTCTCGGTGATTTGGACATAGGCTTTTGCTTCAACCCATTTCGTGAAATAATCGGTCAAGACGAGCAGAAAACGCCTTTGTCTAGAGCTCGGCAGGGGACCGATAATATCCATCACCCACCGCATGAATGGGTAAGGCGCTGACGATGTCTTCAACAACTCGGTTGGAGAGTATATGTTGGGGGCATGTCGTTGACATTTGTCGCATCGGGATGCATATTCTTCGCAATCACTGACCATAGTCGGCCAGTAATGACCTTGGGTTTTTAGTTTTAACGCGAGAGATCAACCTCCGCCGTGGTTACCACCCTCACCCTCGTGGGTTTCCATCATGACGAGCTCCGCTTCTTCCTTTCCAACGCAAGTAAGGAGTAATTTGTTCGCCGTCCATCGGTGTAATTTGCCATCTATTGATACATAATTTGAACTTTTAGCCTTGAGTCGGCGAGATTCCCATTTGTCCGCGGGAAGTACTCCTTTGTTGAGGTAGTCAAGAAAGGGTGTTCGCCAATCGTCACTGGTTGAACCTTGGGGACCGATCTCGGCGGTATTGGAAGAGATGGCCAGAATATTGTCGCTACTGGGTAAGGTGATGCTTGGTCCTTCTAACGTATGCACCGGGATTTTCCTTCTGACTTGATTCCGCTGACTACTCCCCAACGCAGCAAGTGCGTCTGCGAAGCAGTTCTCCTCTCGAGGGACCTTGGTTAGGTCGAATTGATCGAATTCGGCAGCCAGGCTTTTGGTCAGGTTGAGGTATGCATCCATCCTTTCGTTTTTTGCTTCGTAGTCGCCGCTGTACTGGCTAGCGACGAGTTGGGAATCGCAAAAGGCTTGTAAACGTTTTGCTCCGATCACTTTTGCTAGGCGAAGGCCGGCAATTAGTGCTTCGTATTCAGCCTCGTTGTTTGATGCCGCGAACCCAAGTCGAAACGATTGTTCGATCAGTTCGCCGGTGGGCGACTGGAGGTGGACGCCTATCCTGGATCCTTTATTAGATGAGGCCCCGTCGACATGCAAGATCCAACTTTCCCCTGGATTCGCGAGTTCCGATGCCTGATCAGGAGGAATTTCAATGATGAAGTCGGCTAAAACTTGGGCCTTAATGGTTGGTCTGCCCCTATATGTGATATCATATTCGCTGAGCTCGATGGCCCACTTCGATAGTCTTCCTGATTGATTTGCATTCTGCAGTATAGTCCGCAGTGGGAGGTCGGTAAGGACTACAATAGAATGAGATTGGAAATAAGGACGTAGCTTCCTTGCCGAGGTGACGATTGCGAGGGCCATTCTTTCGAGCGTAGGGTATCTTGTCTCGGCGTCAGTTAGACGTTTGCTAGTGTAGAAAACAGGATGCTGCTCTCCTCGATCCTCCTTGACGAGAACACTACTGACTGCGGACGGGGAGACAGCGATATAGAGATACAGGGTATCGCCTGCGTCGGGTTTTGCCAAGACCGGTGGGGTAGTCAGGTATCGCTTCAGCGTGGCGAAAGCCTTTTCGCACGTTTCGTCCCATAGGAACTTCTTGTTTCCTCGTAATAGCTCATAGAATGGGAGACACTTGTCGGTGGACCTAGAAATAAATCGGTTGAGGGCCGCAACTCTGCCGGTAAGACGTTGAATTTCTCGAGATGTTTTTGGATCGGGGAGATCTAGGACCGCAGAAATTTGCTTCGGGTTAGCTTCAATACCTCGTTGGGTTACTATATAGCCGAGAAACTCGCCTGAGGTGACTCCGAAGGTACACTTTGCCGGATTGAGTTTCATCCCGTATTTGTTCAGGGTCTCAAAGCATTCGGAGAGATGTTTGATATGATCCTTTGCGATGAGTGATTTGACGAGCATATCGTCGATGTAGACCTCCATCGTGACTCCTAGCTTGTCGGCAAACATTCTGTTGACGAGTCGTTGATAAGTGGCGCCTGCGTTCTTGAGCCCGAAGGGCATTACTCGGTAACAATAAGTTCCTCTGTCGGTGATGAACGATGTCTTCTCTCGATCGTCAGGGTGCATCATGATCTGATTGTAGCCTGAAAATGCGTCCATGAAGGAGAGTAGTTCATTCCCGGAAGTGGACTCCACCATCTGATCTATGTGGGGGAGTGGAAAGCTGTCCTTCGGGCAGGCTTTGTTCAAGTCGGTAAAGTCAATGCAGACCCTCCATTTCCCGTTCTTCTTTTTGACGACTACCGGGTTGGCTAGCCAATCGGGATATTTGACTTCGGCAATGGATCCCGCTTGGAGAAGTCTGTCAACCTCATTGTTGACTGCCTTTGCTCTTTCGGGGCCCAATTTGCGTCGTTTCTGCTTGATTGGTTTGTAAGTGGGATCGACGTTCAGCCTATGGGCTGTTACTGAGGGGTCGATACCAGGCATATCGGCAGTCGACCAAGCGAAGGTTGATTTATTCGCGCAAAGGAAAGTGGTCAGCTCAGTTGCTAGACTATCACTGAGTTTGGATCCTATCCCGACCGTTCGATCTGGGTTTTCGGCGTCGATGCCGACTTGGATCGTTTCTTCTTTGGAGGGGTTCAGTTTCTTCTCTGGTTCAATAGCGCAGGTGACCTGTTTGTTTTTGAAGTCGGTGATCAACATGCTTCGAGCCAGTCGTTGGTTCCCGACGAGCGTAAAGATTTTTCCTTCTTTAGTAGGAAACTTAACACATTGATGGAAAGTTGACGGGAC
The DNA here is from genome assembly GCA_012274485.2 of Sinapis alba. Lineage (NCBI taxonomy): Eukaryota > Viridiplantae > Streptophyta > Magnoliopsida > Brassicales > Brassicaceae > Sinapis > Sinapis alba. The sequence continues at coordinate 107,041 of MU105573.1, read as the reverse complement.
TGCTTTCATCGAATGAAGCCAAGGTGTTCCCAGAATTGCGTTGTACTGGGTTTCCGTGTCGATCACGGAGAATTTGATCAGTTTGCTTACTCCTCCTACGAACACGTTGAGACAAATTGTGCCGAGTAAGGTCGTTGACGAACCATTGAACCCTGTGAGCGCGCGGGAGGACGGCTTGATGTCTTTGAGGTCGACCATCATTTTAACCAATGTCTGCCGAAAGATGAGGTCGACAGAGCTTCCGGTATCGATAAGGACTCGGGAGACTTCACAAGTGCCGATCTGTATTTCGACTATTAGGGGGTCGTTGTGCGGTTGATCGATATTGGAAAGATCGAGCTCTGAAAATGCGATAGGTGTTTCGACTGCGCGCTTGGCCGGCCAGCGGTGAGCACTCACGGCTTTTCGTTGGTGCTCCTTGATGGCTGTCACCGAACTGTTGCATACGGGAGAGCCTCCCAAAATGACATTGACTCGGCGGAATACACTGGGACGCTTATCCGTTAGCGATCCCCTGAGATCTACCCGTCCTGCATTTGCGCCGGATTCGAGCTTCTGGCGGAGGTCATCCTCTGATAGCTTAGACTTCTTCCTCCGGAGGAGAATGTCACGCATGTCGGTGCTGGGACGCTTTTGATGGAGATGCTCTCGTAGATCTCGGCAGTTGGCACTTGCGAGAGGTACTGAAGAATGATCCGAGATGAGGTTGATCCGACGTGCCACGTGTGGCCTTTCATCTTCGGTATCCGTATCATCTCGCTGCCTGGGTGGGGCTGCTGCATCTCGGTCTTCCTGTCGAACCTCCTGTGCTTTGGTTCTGTTCTGTTTGTTCTTCGTCCAGCTTCCTTTTTTCTTTGCCTGCTTAGCCTTCGGCGGTTCGGGAGTGACGACGCCGTTTTTAAATGCCGAGAACAGAGCTTCCGCGAGTTGTTTGCACTCTTTTGTGTCGTGGCCTTTAGCTTTGTGGTAGGTGCAAAACTTGGACTCGTCGTAAGTTAAAGGTTTTCCCTCTAATGTTCTGTCCCACACATTCCATGGTCGCTCGGTGGGTGCTGCAGAGGAGGTAGAACCCGGTTCCTCGGCTACTGAGTAGACTTTCCCCTTCTTATCATTAGTGGCTTGATGCTGTCGCGGTTCCTGGGGGACAGAAGCCGCTTTCGTGGTTAATTGAGCTTTCAACGCGTTCTGCTTTGCTGTATAAGCCGCGTTATCCTCCTCCATCCGTATGAAACAATTGGCTCTGTGGAGGGCGTCCTCCAGAGTAATTGTGCTGTTGGTGTATAGATCAGATCGGAAAGATGACCTGATCCATAATGCGTTACGTAACGCCTCTACCGCTGTTTTATCCGGCACATCGACTTTTGAGACGAGATTTTTGAACCGTTCCATGAAGTCTTGGAGGGATTCTTTCTGACCCTGGGCTATTTTCCAAAGATCGGTGGCAGAGGCTCCTTGTCGGATATACATGGAGTAATGCTTAAGGAACTCGGTTGAAAGCTCCTTAAAAGTGCTGATGGAATCAGCGGTTAATCGGGAAAACCAAGTGAGGGCCGGTCCTGCCAGGCTTTCGACGAAGAGCTGGCAATAACCGGCATCTCGTTCTTCTGCAGAAAAGTAAGCTCGGCCCATAGCGATGTTGAAACTGGTCATGTGGTCAACTGGTTGTTGACCTGGTGGGTTTGTCGGAGATCCTACCATTATCAAGATCGACGTTCTTGATCGTTACTATCAACTAGTCCCCACAGACGGCGCCAATTGTTGAATCTGAAATCGGTAACCTCGTTCGGTGAATCGATTTCGATGGTGAGTTTTAGTCGATAGGATGATCTTAGAGAACGCTTTGGTTTTATTCAATGATTTTGAGAGTTTTTATGAAGAAAATAAGCAAGAACAAGATAATCCAAAGGAAACCCTAACTTCTAGGCTTATTCTCCAGAGTTTGCGTGTGTCCTCCTTTCATTGAACCTTCTCTTTATATAATCGCCTTCAAAGTCGGTGTGGGCCTTATGGGCCGACTTCGATACTCTTCCTGGGCCGAGATCTCGCCAAGATGGGCCTATGGGGGTAGATGCAATCTATTCCCAACAGACAAGCTGGAACATTTTAAGCTCCCAAGATCTGTCTATGCTTCGATTTAACACTGTACCATTTTCGAAGTGAATAACAGTTGTATATTTGTGTTTATTCCAAGAGCCAGGAGCATATTTTTGTTGTTAATTAAACCGACGAAGTTAAACCAATGATGTAATTTCATTGATGTTTTAGTAAACACTGTGCATAAATAACAATCTTTGTTACAAAAGTTACACATAAGGGATAACAGAGATTGAAAAACTGTTTTTTTTTTCTTCATGAAACTGATATAGGAAAATACAATATTATCTGCAGACAAAAATATCATTGATCTCTATGAAGAGAGAAGAGATGTCGATGAAGAAGAGAAGGTCACAAACGACGAAAGAGAGGAAGATCACGGGACGAGAAAAAGGTCGGAGAGAAAAGATACTATGAAAGATTTAGTATAGATTTAGTTTAGGTTTAGGAAAGATATCAACCGAAATATGGAAGTTTCCATATTTTTCGGATTTAGTTATAATATGTATCATAGGTTGGATATATCACAGTAGAGTAGGTGAAAAATATATTCTTCCCTCAACGTCACATAAGGTAAAAGGCAGAACAGGTTATGACACATAAACAAGGAAATGTATACCATTGAGTTGTGGTTATAAGACGTAATATAGCTTTAGGTAGACTAACCATATCAAGCTAGAATATAGTCGAACGAATTCTAGACTACATAGAATACACAAGAAAGTTTTGTTTTCGTAATATACCAAGGGTATATCAACGTATAGAATTTAGTATACGATTTCTAGATTAGTTAGATAGCAAGAATTAGTATTCTAACCTTAGCTATAAGATTAAATAAAATATTTATCCTTTAAAAAAAAAAAATCAAACATATAAATAGTCATAGTGAAGTTTCCAATAAATTTCATAATTTGTTTATATTTTTAAAATTTTGTTTACTATTTTTTTTCATAACACAAGGGTAAAACATGTCCAAAATGACCAAAAATATCAAAAACCTTATTGGGACAAACAAAAGTTGAGGATGTCTCTTTTTTCCAATTTTTCCAATTATTTAATAACTCTAGTAAGAAAGAGAGATTTATTAAAGGGTTGTGAGGTTCTGTGAGACTGCACATCAAGATTGATGTTAAGGTTGTCATTTAAAAATGTTCCAAGATTAATATACAGGGGATGTAGTAATTAGTAGTAATAGGTAGATACCTGTAAACTTGCGGATATAAATATTTCTTTTGAAAATTTAAAATAATATTATAGTTTTTGTCTAAATTTATACGACTAAATATATTTTTCAACATTTAGATTTATCTAAAAAATTAAACTAAATATTACATTAACTTTTATGATGGTAAATATTTGTAAATGAAGGATGTATAAATATTTTGTATAGTTAATAGTTTTTAAATATTTTTTTTATTAAACAAATATATATCAAATTTGGATTATATATTGTATGTAATATTGTTTGGGCAGTTTGATGATTGGTGTAAGTTAGTTCTTAGGTTACTTTCTTTTACTAAATCAAAATTAAATAAAATAAAAATAAAACATCAAACAATCAAATTTTAATTTTGAGATATGAAGGACATGCTATGTTACATGAAATCAGAAGCGGGTACGCCGAAAAGGAATCATATGAAAGAGTAAAAGAATTTTTTTTCTAAAATTTAGGAAGCGGATACGTTTTAGAAGTGTATATCCATATGATTAAATTAAAAGAAAACATTTGTTCATTTTTAAATTTTCATACAATTTAATTTAATAATTATTAAAATATAAGTAAATTAAGTTTATAAAAATTATTATCCAATTAATTACTTTTAATATTTTATAAATAATTGACACACTATATTTATATATATATGTTATATATTTAATAAAAAATTCAGTGCATAAAGATAATTATACTATTATTTTTAATATTTAAATATTTTTACTCTTTATATGTTTGTATTATTAAATTTTAAATTTTACACATAAACCATAAAACATGATTTTATATTTTTATTTATTTATAATAATGTGTTTTTCTATAATGGAAATGTGATTCCTAAATAGAATCGTAAGCTTCCAACATATTTTTAAATAAAATAATTTTGAAGTGTTTTGGAGGCGAAATTCCGTAAGATTCCACAAGGTTTTATTGTGATTTCGCTTTCCAAGCGGAAAACAGATATCCGATAAAACTTCCGTGCAACCTAGATGAAATGTCAATAAAAATCATTAAATTTAATTTTATTTGAATATGTAGTCCAATTTATAAAACTTAGTTGGGATGATATAACTACAAATTGAATTAGTAGTATAGTAAATATATTTGAGTTTAGCATAACTTAATAACCTTTTAAATTTTAGATCCAGCGTTATAAACTCTTACCTACTATATATTACTTTAAGTCATCAATTTGTTTTTCCATTAATTGTATACATTAACTCTTTAGGTGTCATCATTGTAAATAGAAATATTATGAAGTTTTGAATAATGTTAAATTTCATAAAAATAATTTTGGATTTAAATTTTATATATTTCAAAGTAAAATCATTTAAAATATTTATTATAAATTTATTTTCAAACAAATTTTAACGAAAATATCTATGTATTTGCCACGAAATCATATCACCTAGTTTAATATGTTTTTAGTATATTTACAATCTGAAATTGTATAAATGATATTGTATCTTCGATATAATTTTTTATAAGCATTTTTGATACGTTTCAGTTTTGAGACATAGTAATTTAAATAAAACCATTGCAAAAACTTCTTTAAACCTTTGATATTATCAAATGTTCATAGAAGCAAGGACACTTAAAAGTCTCAATGTTGCCAATGAAGATCTAGATAAACATGAGAAAAGCCCTAAGCAAAAAGGAAACTTGAGAAAAGCCAAAGACCCTGAAAGCAAGATTTTTTCTTACTTGGGTGGCAAGTCATCATTATCCTTGTCATAGATCGCTGAAGCATACCCTATCTCCTCAGGTATGTCATTTATGGAATCACTAGAACGAGGATGAGGTAGAGGAGTGAGAGCAAAATAGGGTTTTCCATCAGAGTAGAAAGAGCAGAGGCGAATTTTATCGCTCTTCTTTGGACCGATTACTTCACATTCGACCACTTGCTTCCACCTAATCAAAGTAAACAAAAGTGTGGTTCCCTCGTTTCTTCTTCTTCATCATCTTCCATCTCCCCAAATTCACATCAAACTCCTTTAAAACATCAGAATCACAAGTTTAGCCACGAGTTTCGCGTCAACTCCAGTCATGTGTTTCTTCTCCTCATCTTCTTCTATGATCCTTTGTTCTGTGGGGCTCAAAAATTCTAAGTCAATGATGTTTCTGCAAGGCATCGAGAGACGGTCGTGACCTCGGCTAACATCGGTTGCAGTCAGTTTCTTCTGTATGATCTTCTTCAGCTCGGCTCCGTTCTTTTTTTGTCATCAACTTCAGTAACCACTCAAGCGTTGGATTTGTATTCCATGAAGAAGACGCTCCACTGTCGTCTTGCGTTTTACATTCTTAGTATTCTTGGACGGTGGCTGTGATTGGCTGATCATAATTAGTATTTGTGCTGCTTGTTCATCATCAACCATTGTACTATACTTTTGTTTCTTAATATGCCAAAGTAGGCAACAAAGTTTTATATATGTATATATATATATATATATATATATATATATATATATATGCAATACATATCTCAATTCTATTAGGATTGGCATCAAACTTTAGTCTCGTGATTTAATTTGAACTAGGTGATTAATTCGCGGATATAAATATTGTATGAAAATATATATTATGTATAGAATATCGTAAATTTTCCATAACTTTGATCTAAAAGTAACTGATGAATATTTAGTAATAACAAATGCTTGTAGAATTATATATGTAATTATCACATTAACTTCCCAAACACATACTATACATCTTCTTCGGCCTCTTCTTATTTTTTTGTTATTTCGTTCTTTTTATTAAATTTTTGCTAATGCTTTCCTATTTTCTTACACATTTTTTACCAAATATTTATTTCTCTCTCTAAATAGTTATACAAATCATATAATCAGTGAACCAAAAATCCATCTTTGAAAACTATTTTTAAAAAAAAAAAATTTATAGATCAAATATTAAAACAAATCGTATTTTGTACATCAAACATATATTACACACATAAAAATCTTTAAGAATCATAAAATATATTATAAATAATATAAAATAATACATTAAAACCACATGAGAACCAGTTGTGTAAATATATTAACATGTAAGATGTCTAGTAATTTTTTTATAATTTTAGATTCATTTGCATTAATATTCTACTATATATATTAATTTAAGCCATCAATTTGTGTTTCCATTAATTATATACATTAACTCTTTAAGTGTCATCATTGTAAATAGAAATATTATGAAGTTTTGAGTAACGTTAAATTTCATAAAAATAATTATAGATTTAAATTTTATATAATTCAAATATAAAATCATTTAAAACATTTTTATTGTTTTCAAAATAATTAGATTTTAACAAAAAAATACCTATGTATTTGCCACGAAATCCTACCACCTAGTTTAATATATTTTATGTATTATATCAAATTTATACTTTGTTTCGAAAATATGATAAAATGATTCTTTTTTTAATACTGAAAGACGTAAAATTTTTGAATGAGATCTTTTACTTTTCTAAAAATTTATTTTGATTATAAATCGCAATTTTCACATTTACCTTTTTATTACCAAACTTTTATTTATATTATTGGATGTGTTTAATAATAAATTTCAGTTTTTTTATATGATTTGGTTTAATAATCAACCAATCAAATTATAACGATTTTTTTCTAAAGCAACTAATTAATTATCATAATCTCTTATCAACTAATTAATTAGTTAATATAAATCATTATGTGTAATATCATTGGGTTATTTGACAACTAACATTAATTGATTTTTAATTTTCTTTTCTGGACATAATTAAAATAAATACAAATTAAAAGTCATCAACCAATCAAATTATAACATTTTTTTTCAAATTCTCTATATGAGTGATACTTAAGCAAAAGTCAATTTAATGACTTCTCAATTAATATATAGTATGATTTATTATAAAGTTGGTACATATGTATAATGTAATGACAGCAATCTTCTTAATTTGGAATGTGAGAAGAACTGAGGTGTTGATACCTCAACATGTTAAAAAACTACCACTTAAAAAAGATTTCTTTTTAATATAGGAGATTGATATTTTCTAAAGAGTTATTCTTAGGTTCACCCCCTAGGGTGAACTTCTAGGTTCACCAACCAATAAAAAATTGACACATCATAATATAGATTTATAATTAAAAAAGTAAAAATAAATAAAAAATAATATAAACTACCCCCAAAATTACGTTGTTAAAACCGTCAATCAAACCTTAAATCATAAATACTAAACTTTAAACCCTAAACACTAAACACTAAACCTTAAACCCTTGGGTAAACCCTAAACCCTTGGGTAAATCCTAAACCCTAAATTCTTGGGTAAACTCTAAACTCTTGGGTAAACTCTAAACTCTTGGGTAAATTCTAAACCCTAAACCCTTGGGTAAATCCTAACTCTTTGGTAAACCCTAAATCCTTAGATAAATCCTAAACCCTAAGGTAAATCCTATTAAGTAGTAATAGGGTTTACCTTAGGGTTTAGGATTTATCTAAGGATTTAGGGTTTACCCAAGGGTTTAGGATTTACCCAAGGATTTAGGGAATCCAAGGGTTTAGGGTTTAGTGTTTAGGGTTTAGAGCCTAGTATTTAGGATATAGGGTTTCAAGGGTTTATGGTTTTGTATTTAAGATTTAGAGTCTAGTGTTTAGGATTTAGGGTTTTACTGACGGTGTTAACAACGTTAAAAATAATTTTTTCGTTCTTTTTTTTGTAATTTCTAGTATTTTCTATTTCTTTTTCTATTTTTTATTTTAAAAATACAATATGACGTGTCAATTTTTTATTGGGTGGTGAACCTTTAGGTTCACCCTAGGGGGTGAACCCAAGAATAAGTCTTTTCTAAATCTTTATACAATATTTCATTTTTCATAAGCGCTGATAAAAACTAATATATTTCAACAATCTATAAAAAAATGCAATTAGTTGAATGGGGAGTAGATGGTATAAGGTTAACAACAGTTATGATACTTTGCTCTCACAGATAAATGTATAATCTTGAAAATCCAAAATTTTCTGATCATATATGTTTTTTTTTCCTTTTTTTGTAACTGATCAAAAAAGTTAAGGGAATGATTAGTTGTGGCTGTAAATGCATTAGACAGCCAATTTTTTTTTATCTAGAGCCATATATTAACCAATCAAGTTTTCCTTTCTTTAAAAAATCTTCAGCCAAAAACTTTCTACAAAAAAAAAAAAAAATGGTTGTAGAAAGCTGACTAAAAAGTGTTTTACAAAGTTACATCAAAACAATTCACAGCAAATAAATCTACAGATTTATTTTTACAGCCAAAAACATAAAGCTACAGATCATTCTAATCAACCTCTAAATTCTCAAACCTTATAATGCATACGATGATATCGGTTTGGTTCGGATAGTTTGGGTATCGGATAGTTCGGATAGGCGACTAGATGATCCATTTACTACTTGACTATTTTCGATTCGGATTCGGTTCGGGTAGTTTCCGATTTGGTTTGGATAGTAAATCTAAGAACAATAAAATACCCGAAAAATGCGGTTCTCATTCAGTTTTGGTTCCAGTTCGGTTATTTCGGATAGTTCGGATAATTCATGTTAAATGTTGGATATTTTGGTCAAAATATCAAATAATTAGGATGATTCATATAAAATTTTTGGATAGTTATGTTTACTTAGGATAATTCGGATAAAATATTCGAATACTTTCGGTTGGATACTTTCGTATATTTTATAATAATTTAATTTTTAAATATTTTAAATACTTTTAATAGATTTTTAAATTATAAATATATATTTAATTATATTATATATATATATATATAATTAATATTTTGATATATTCGGGAATCCGTTTGGTTCTCGGTTCGGTTATGTTATTTCAAATATATAAATATAGGAACCATTCGTATATTTGAAAGTTCCGGTCTGGTTCTAGTTTTGGATATTTCGGTTCGGTTCTGGTTCGGTTCTTCGGTTCCAGTTTTTTTGCCCAGGTCTAAACGAGATATTGCTTTGTGTCTATCAAATCAGAATATCATATCATGAACATTAAGTTAATGCGTCCAAAAATGTACACTTTCTTAAACTTCATATATATTCAACCAATGTTGATTGTGTTTTAAGTATAACACCACTACCACTAGCTAGGCAATCAAGCATTCATGATAATATAACTAAATAAGTGGAATGTTGCTAACAGAAGATGCAAAATCTCGAATGTAGGGGAACCTCCAGCCAGATTTGACATGTTGATAACTTTTTTTTTTTTTGTTTTTGTTAAAACATGTTGATATCATCATCATTTTCATTGAGAATTTATAGTTCATACTTTCGACAAACAAAAAAGCAGCTCTTCATTTTATACTTCCTACTCTTTTTATGTGGTTCAGCAGAAATAAATCATCATTAATATTTAATATGATACAGTATTAACTAGAGTTTAGTAATTCGATTAGAGCGATAAACAAAAAATGCTATTATAAATATAAACAAGGTCGTCCTACTCCTCTCTCTCATCTCTTTTGCTCTCTCTTCTCTCTTAAAGAAAACCCATTCATTGCTGCTCAAGTCCAGCGAACCTCCGGTGGTTTTCGAGCCTCCGAGTTGTACCTCTTAGTCGTTTTTATCTTTTGTTATCACCCCTCACCTGTAGTTTTGTCTCTAGAAGCAACGGCTCTATCGAGACTGAGCTATCCCTGGTTCCTCTCGGTCCTATGGCGATGATCCAGATCCGGGGAGTGAAGGCACAGAGGAGTCTCCCTGATCCTCCTGCTCTTGGTTTCTGGCCTTAATGTTGTAGATATGTGGTTTTCTCAGGTGAAGGCGTCTGTGGTCCTTTGTTCTCTTCCTTTGAAGCGGATTCTTCTCTCTTTGCTCGTCGTCTTATTTAATCCGGTTTTGACCTCTTCCATGTCGTATTCTCTCGTTATAAGTTAGTCCGGTGTGTATCTTGGTGCTCCCTTTATTTCCTATGAGACATGATCGTGGTCTCTTTCAAGCGTTGCTTTAGGTTTGACGATTTCTTGTAGCTGTCTTGTTGGCTTCGCCCGTCTCCGGTTTGATTTAGCTTCATACTGGTAGTCGTGTGCTCTCACCGGTTCTGAAGCATAAGGTTCTATGTGTTATGTGGTTGTGCTTATTCTAATGGGAGGTCTCAGTTATTCTCCACCTTAACTTGTATGGAGATGTGCAAATTTTCTTCTTGGTGTTAACATTTGATGCTTTTGTGATGCTCTGTTTTTATATTTAGTTCCTTCAAGGTTTCCTGTGTGTAGGGCTTAGTCTCTGGGGAAAAGTGTTTCCGCCGGCCAAATCTCCAAAGAATATCATATATTATGTCGACTTTGTATCTTATAATGTTTCAATATAAGTATGTTACAGTAAAAAAATAGGAACAAGGTAACAGATCATGCACATGCGCATCATGTACAATAATACAATGTACAACGGAATATTCGAACATGAATATTAAATAGCAAGCTGTGTATGTTTTTTGAAATATGATTAGTCAGTTTCCGAGTAGTATATATATAATAATAATATATGAAGAGTTTGAATTGGAGATTGCCAGATTTTTTTTTGTCATCTTTATTAATATTAACAACAAAACAAAAAAACATAGCCCCAAAAAGGCCACTTTAAGAACTAAAAAACACAAGACTAAAAAGCCCAAAAACACAAAATCCAGCCAAAATAAGAAGTCCAAAGGAAAGACGGCGAGCCCATTTGAATTCTCCATGCGTTATCATTTGGAAAAGAGGGACACGTGTCCTAAGGCCAAATCGTCACCGTGCTTCACCGGCATGTAAGTCACCACTGACACTCTAATCGGACACCCACCAGAACCACACCGGAGACATGACACCGTTCAAAGATTATCTCGGTAACAAGATATTAAAGTGAGAAGCACCATCACCAAAATGCTTTATCCAATAATTCTGGAACTCCAATCGACAAAAGAAAAGGTCGAAAAGATACAACCTAAGAATCTCAACCGAGAATCAACAGAATCACTTTGAAGCTGAGGCCAAACAAATTCCGCTTCAAAACATAGGGTTTCTGATGTCTTCTTCCGATCTCGAACCAACACCACCAGAATTTGAAAGAAACAAGAGGTTCATAGAAGCGAAGATCACATAACAATCGGGAGACCCTGAGCTAAGTCGTGGTCATCACCAAAGGAGAAAGTGAGACATGGAGCCAAAAATCCGACAACCGTTTCGAGGAGATAACGCGCCGTCAGAGCTAAGAGCCGGCCAACCACCAAGAAGAAAAGTGTGATGCCGGAAGGGGTGTCCAACCACGGACGGGGGATCGCCAAAGAGAAACCGGCCTAGGGGTCTCCTCATAACTTTTCTTCTGCAAAAGGTTTAGAGAGGGAACAAAGGAAAAGGAGATAGAAACCCCGCGAATTAGAGATTGCCAGTTAAAAAAAGTAAATATCTAGTATGATAAATGAATTGAGTTCATTTTTCTGCAAGAAATTTGAAAATTCTATAAGATTGAATTCTATTAATGATTGGCAATAGGTATAATTAAATTAAACCTTTTGGATTGCTGGTAAAAGCTTGCTTTCAGCTAGAAAGTGTGGATGACTGTGCATCAATCACCACTCTGATTTAGTATATCATTGTAGGTAAAGGAAGTGATCGATACATATATAATTTGAGAACACAATGCTATATTCACTGTTAATTATAGTCACTGCATTATCTTTGAATGGAGACGCATATTAGAAAATGTAGATCAAACTAATAATACAGACCAAGCAGATCATATGCAGATCAAACCGATAATGCAGATCAAACCGATAATACAAATCAAATGCAGATCAACATGATTATACAAAACAAATGTAAATTTATTTATCAAATAAACTTACTAAATTATCATATTTTATTAAATGTTAAAAATAATGATTAAAATTAAATATTCAACTAGAAATATAAATTCTTAAATATAAATAATCAATTATATTAATATTTCATTATCTGAAAATATTAAATAATAATTAAAATAAATATGTAAATTTATAAATATGTGCAATCAATATATGAATATATGATTTATCAATTACATGCATGAACTCATTACCTGGTTTATAGAAAAATATTATAATATAACATTTAAGTTTTGTACACAACTATTAACAATTGTATTTATGTTAAATAACACCAATAATAAAAATTAAATAAACTATGTGAATATGTTTTTCTAGTTTTCAAAATATTATATATGAATATTTAGTAAATTTAATGTATTTTTATATTATATAAAAATAAAAGCATAAATAACTATTACATAAAAATTATAAATATCTAAAATAAATATATATAGTTGTCTATGAAGATATTATAGAATATAATACATAAAGAATAGATCAATTTAAGAGAATTTGAAGAGAATGTGATTTTTAAAAGATTTTTTAGTTTGAAAATGAAGAAAGAAAAAAAACATAAAAGAAAAAAAAAAATGGATTGGGAATTTGTGGTACACCAACTCCTTCTTCCCTTATACATACATGACAATTTTTAGTAGCAAATATCAATGCAGATCAATTTATATTTTTCATTTTTTTGTTCTGCAATTAAAAATATGAATGGACAGTAAATGCAGTCTCATCTGCATTTCATCTGCATTTGTTCTGCATGCCCATTCATAGCCATAATCTATTTGATCTACATTTGTTCTGCTTGATATGCATTATCTACTGATAATCATATTTTGAACTGCAACATCCATTTGAAACCTTAGGTTAATTTATTTCAAAATTTATATACTGCACTCCGAATAATAAAAAAATCATGATCAATTATGTTAGCTTGCGATGGTGGACCATCATTGAAATGACCCTTCCCTCCTTAACTTTTCATCGACAAATCCACCACATGTGTCTAATGATAAAAGCAATGTACAAATTCTATCACACATGGCCGTACTATGTGCTATGTTTAAAAAAGGCATTTGCCTTAGCCCTTCTAATAAATATTAAAATTTTGGGGCATATATATCCATGAAGTTTGTTTAGTCTAGTGGATGAAATATTAAAGGTTGAGCATGGATGAGTCGATTTCAATACTAGCTAGTTACATTTTTTTTATAGTAGCCCTTATCTCTGCTGTAATATCTAAAGATGAATAATGTTTTCCTCTTTTTTTCATTGAAGATTCATTAACATATAGAATGAACAACTTATAAGATTAGCCTTTTCTGCAGCTAGACTATGATAACATGAAAGCAAAGAACCAAAGATTTATTAAAATAACTTTTGAAGATATGGGCCCATTGTCCTCATAATTACGTTCGAACATTTTATTTAAATCTAAAAATCCAAAATCCAGACTGAATCGAATACGGGTTCATACATTAGATTTTCTTAATTACTTTTCTATTCCTATATTTCGGTTTGGATTTAGATTCAGATCATGCTCGAGATCCAAGTAGATATTAGAATAACCCCAAAATTATATATTACGTATATATACAGTTAGTAGTTCAAATGTTTTTAATCTCTGGATTTGGTATTAACGATCTAAAAATATAGGTATTAAAATTTTTTAAAAATTGAGACACGTATTGATTAGAAACGATCTAAAATCGAGCAAAAAATAATCTACATAGGTCCAGATCTTTGGGACCCAAACCAAAAAACTGAATACCGAGAATTGCTCTTAGTATTTTTTTGATGCCAGATTAAACCAAAACTAGCACATACATGTAATATAACTCATTTTATCACCCCAACATAATTTCATCAAATATCCAAAAGTTTGAAAACCAAATTATTCAAATATTTTTATTCAAACTCGGGCTCAGAAAATGAAAAGATAAGAGGGTCTTATAGAGAATATGACAGTAACCCATAATAGAGACTGATATATTTAAAGTAAATTGCTTATTCAATATATTTTCTAACCATTTGAATTACTTTATATTTTAATTGAATTATCCAAAATCAAAACATATCAGACCAAAACCAAACTGAATTTATTTTTCTATTAGATAGTTGCTAATTTTATTACCTGAACGGAACCCAACTAACATTTCCTTGGTTCATTTTTAAATGGATCCTAAACTTTTTTATTTAAATTATAAGATATTCAAAATAACCGACTAAACTAAATACCCAAATAGGTATATTTTAGCTAATATCTTTTTCATATGCATGTGTGGTAGTGACAAACTTTTGCATTCCTTTATATAATATTGTGTGTCGTGCATGTTAATACCAGATCTTTATTTTTTGTTGTTAGTTGTAGACACATCACATGTTAATAGGTAAGCCACCATTGTGAATTAGTGAGTCAATCAAATTATAAGAATTTAACTTAAGTGTATTCTCAAATAACAGTATAATAGCTTAATTTTTGTATACATTTTTAAGAAAACATTTTGATTTGTTTGAAAAATTGACCCAACAAAAACAAATATGAATATAAATATAGATTTTTTTCCAACAGATTTTGTTACTTATCAATTTCTAATTTGAAATCCTTCATCTTAAGACTTTTCATCAAGAACAACAAATATGAAAGTTTCTTTTAATTTAAATGAATGTAACTTTTATTTATAAAAATATAAATAAAATATTTTATTAATTTAATTGATTTAATATTAATTAAAATTATTTTGTAGTTTCTAAACCTGCAAAAATAAGTTATATATTTTTTCAATTTTTCATTAATTATTTGAATGTTTTATATTGTTTGAACTCAAGATTAATTATTGTTGTTTGGAAGCATAAATAGTAGTATAGTATTATTTTCAGAATTATTTTATAATAGAAGTTTGTATTTAATTTAAAATAGAATAAATTTTAATTCAATGTTCAAGTGGGATTAAAATCCTTTACTAAAAGTAAAACATCTTATTAATACTGAAGACTCCTCTTGGAATATGGATTTGATTAATGCATACAGACATTCTAATGACATTAAAATCATTAAGGGTTTGACGATAAGTTGTGTTTCTGGCCCAAACACATATGGATGAAATTTTACGGTATTAGACAAGTATTCAATTAAATGAGGATATCAAACATAGAAAAATTATCCAACAACCAATCATGGGTTAGTGTATTACGAACCTGATACAAAGTTCATGTTGGGTTATGTATGGAAGCTTAAATGTTCTCTAAAATAAGACATTTTATTTGGCAATTATTCCAAGTATCTTACCAGTTAATAAAAATCTGCAATTTTGGAGAATATGTTGTGACACACAATGCAATATATGTGGAGCAGAAGTTGAATCAATTAATTATTTTATTTTGAATGTTCATCAACTTTACAGATATGGGTTTTATCGCAAATACCTTCTAGTCATGGAGCTTTCCCAACATCATCGAAATATAGCAATATGGATTATTTATTTTGGAGATTACCACGTGAATATGATTTGAATTAATTTTCGTGAATCACATGGTACATTTGGAAGAAGAGAAACAATAAAATTTATAAAAATAAAAATGGGGACCCGATGGAAATCCTGCGCACTGCAGAAGTCGAAGGCGCATTACGGAATGAAGTACAAATTAATGAATCCAGATAACAAGTGGAGATCATCCAAAGTTTGGAGAGACATGAGTTGGATAACAAAGCAAGATATTTTTTACATGTCAAGGGTGGTATTACATCACAAGCTTATCACCTTTACATGCAGAATGTGAAACTCTGATTTGTGCTAAAGAGTGCATGAAAACCTTAAAAATCACAAAAGTAGTTTTTGCAACTAACTGTTTCCAACTAGTGAGGATTGTGTCGATACATGAAGACTGACCAGCTTTTACCACCCACATGGATAAGTTTCCATGATTTAAGAAATTCTTCTCCAACTTCTGGATCAAGCATATACCAAGAGCACAAAACATTATGGTGAACAAACTTGCATGTGGTGCTAGGAGTTCTCTTTCAGCTTTGTTATATATTAATTACTAGGATAGGCCCGCCCTACGGGCGGGATATAATTTATATGTGATCTTAATTTTTTATCTTTTGTATGATTTAGTTTAAATAATTTTATTTTAATTATGTATGAATGTTATTTTGTAATTTCATTTTAAAATTTTATCAGTTTTTTCGTTAAACTCATTTGTTGTAAAATAATTAAAATTAATTTTGTTGGAGTTAGCTAAACTTTCTAATACGATTGTTGCAATTTTTAATGAAGTTGTGTTTTATTTTTATTAGGTTGGTGTATATAATATAATTTGTTTGTTTTAGTATAAGTTATCTAATTTCATTTTTTTATTTTACATTATGTCTTTGTTGGACTATGCAAATATATGAATTTTTAGTTTCAGAGCAGTATTAAAATTATGGTGAGTTTTTTATTTTAGTGTTTAAAAATATTCAAATTTAATTAATTACAATAGCTTTATATTTTGTGTTCACAATACTTATAAACATATATTTATTTTACCCTTAAAACTAATTTAATGTAATTTAAAAAATAAAATTTATAAAACAATTTTTAACATTGATCTCATTAAATATCATTGATTTATTATATGCTAATAAATAATAATTTTTTATTAATATTCTGATTATAAGATTTTTAGTGTGGCTCCGATTAAAATAATTTGCGTAACTGATTGAATATAGAAAAATAATCATCGTAAACTCTATCAAATTCTATAAAGTTGTCTCCGTTAGAAATGTTTGACCTTTTCATTTAAGTATGTGACATTACTGATTAATACATATGATCTTAACATACCTTTTGAACGTTAATTATATCTACGTATTTTCTCGACGAATATTCCGAATGCAGAGTGTTTTGTAGTTAAGCCATTTTGCCCAATATGTGAAAAGACCACACACATAAAAGATTCATTACTGAAGTTTTTTTTTTTGGCTAAAATCACCATAGCTTGTTAAAAATGATGGAACAAAACAAATAAAAAATGATATTTGGAGAACCTCCAAGCTTTCACCAAGTGTTTACTCATAAAAATGAAAACAACATACATATTCATCACTCTCCTAATATGTCACCACAATGTAGACAAACATAGAGAAGTGGAACAAACCCATTGTTATTAATTGGAACTGATTTGTGGATGAATATTGGATTAACTATGTAAGCTTCACGAACCTACCCCTCTTTCTCAGTAGTGTCTTATTTGTTCTTCTCTGTTTGCTGAGTCAACTCAGTTGGATTAGCACCAGACCATTCGGAAGAAACAACAAAAACTTCCCATTACATTCGGATCATTTTTTTTCACTTCTTGTCACACAAACAAAAATTATTCCCCAACGACAGAAAATATCAGTATGACATCAAACACCACTATTGTAGAAATCCTTCTGCACCAGAGCTATTTTTTGTTCATAATCCTTTTCAGAAACTATTCCAGACCAATTAAGCAGATAAAAATGGCCAAATTACTTACACCAGAGCTATTTTTTTTGTCAAGCTTGATGATATGATCGATGACTTCAACATGTTTGGCAAATCTTCACCCAGGTGATCTCCAGATTGCTCACCTTCTGTTATCGAGATGGAAAAATGTCCAACATTTGTCTTATTCTGTCAATGAAAACATTAAGAATACCAATAAACTATTCTAATTAAAAATCTAACCACAAAAAAAAACATACTCTAGAAATCATACGAAAAGATTCGAGTTGAGAGAACGAATAAAAAGACTCTTCGATTGAGGTACTCTTCTTTGTCGGGAAAAGATTAGTCGACAGAGGAGACTGATTAAGATTCATCTATAACAGAATATGAGGTTAAGAGAGGGATACTCACATCTATTTATACCGGATAGAACACCGTCTTTCAGATCGAACCAACTATTGAAGACGCCATCGTGGGAGAGTGATTCAATGGGATTAAAGACGAAACCATAACTCCGACCGTTTTAGATAGAGGAAGAATCTGAAATGGCACCTCGTCGCCGTCGCACGAATAGAAGAGACCACACCGTATCTTTACAGTAAGCCATATTAGGGCTACAAATGTCGAAGCCCAAATCAAACAAAACACGCTCAAGCCCACAAACGAAGCCCTTTCTTTTAATTACCAGGACACATGTCATCACCTGGTGAAACGACTTTCTGACCTGGAATCCTAGGTGGCGCAACAGGAGGGAAGAAAACCCTTTTATATATATATAGATGCACCTCCAATTTGGGCAACCGAATCGGTGGGCACATCTAGCTAGTAGTAGTTCTTGTTGTAAAAAAAAATTTAGTAAAACTTGATCGAAAATTAGTAAATATTAAAGTTCGGTTTGGTTTAGAAGATTTGTCGAGAAGTCTTCTAACATAAAATACAATAGAAAACTTTTCACAAAACTTACCACGAAATCTTCTAGTATATTATATGTTAAAATACTTCGAAATCTTCTGAGAAGTTTTCCAAACCCTAAAATCAAATAATTAATTAAATAGCAAAAAAAAACACTTAATTAAACTTAGAATCAATTTATAAAGTGTTTAATATACATAAAAATAAAAAAATATAAGTCAACTTTAATTTTTTTGAAAAAAATGAAGATTCCAAAATCTAACCTTATAAATACAAACAATACTATAACATACGTTAATAAATCTTTAACCAAAGAATATCAATGACTCAATTTACATTCACTCATCTATATTGAAAACAATTCAATTTTACGAGATCTTAATTTATATCATTAATAAATATTTATAGTTACATGATTTCAAATTTTCCTTCATAAAAATATTTTATAAAATTTATATATTATTTTTAAGAACTTTTATATGAGAATATTTCAAAGAAGTCTTTTCATAAGGGTTTGGTTCTAATTTCTCTAACTTTTTGGGTTACTTTTGTATTTGATTAAATTTGAAACATATTTTTGCATTTAAATTAATTTGGCAATTTCCCCTTAATTCATTAATTGATATAAAAATTAATCAAAATATATGATCGTTAAAAAATATATTTGTTGAACGACTTTATTGGTATCCTTGAGTTAATTAATAAATTGTTTTATATCACTTAAATGTAAATATAATTCATACTTTATTAAATTAATTAATAAATTAATTTATTATTTAATATGTTTTAACTAAAATGAAAAACTAGAATTTATACATTCAAATGTATATACATATTAAAGTAAACATACAACATAAAATAAATATAATTTATTTTTATAATTTAAATTCAACAAATATAAAAATAAAAATTGATAAACCTAAAAAATATAACATATGAAATTATTTATATTTATACTAAAAACCTAACAAAATAAAATTTAAATTTATAATTTTACATTAAGAATAATAAAATTTAAATTTATAAATTTGGAAAATATTAGCATTTTTTCTAAATGTTTTTATAAAAATTATTGATTGAATAATAGAGAGCAGCTTATGGCTTTAGCAATCAATGCCTATGTATACATTTCTCTTTTTTGGTAAAAATGTATGTATATTTATACATTTCTTAAAAAAAAAAAAATTTAAAAATCAAAAGTGATCTAATTTGTTCTGCTTTTAGGGGAAAACACACAGACATCTTCCACTTTAGACATTAACTACAAATACCAATTTCAAAAGATTCGGTTAACAGATTAAAATGTAAAAAACGATGTTACCGTATAACCTGTTTTGGAAAAGCCAATTTTTCTTCTATATATTCTTTTTTTTTTCTTTTTCTGGGTGGTATATTTGAGGGGGGAAATGGAATGTGCAATGGCTGGGGAGGATTCTTTATTCATCGTCATCTGAGATTAAAGCAAAAGAGAAAGGAACGAACTTGTAACCATCTCCATGGAAGAACTTCCCCATGAATTCTACCCAGTGAAGACGCAGAGCATGAAGAAACGCACTTAGCGTTTCCATCATCAGAAGTATAAACGCTGTTGCAAATGCAAACACCACCACACCTATTAACCGTATCAAAATGTTCTCATACCTGTTTCCAGAAACATGCAAAGAAATCAATAGCTATAAAACTAAAGTTTTAAGCATATGTAGTTAAACTACTCTACTCACCCCCATGCAAGAAGAAGAACTTTCTCGTAGAAGACCGTTGACAATTCCGAGTGAGCCAAACTGTTAAGCCCAAAGACTATATTAGAAACAGATAGGGAAAGATAGCAGAAACGTTCAGTAAAGATTTTTACCTAAGAGCCCAAAGACGAAGGTAGGATGCTGTATTAGATACTGAACCTAGAACAAACTCTATGGAGTGAATCAACTGATGTACAAAAATCTCGCTGAAGTTGAATTCTTCTTCATGGTGGCTTCTCGCTGAGTCTGGTTCTACATCTAGATCCACCTCAGAAGTACCAAGAAGGCCGTAAGTGCGACCTTGAAACCTCTATAGAAAGTTTTCCATCCATTGATAAAGCCCAGAGTCCATAAACGAATATTAAAATAAAACAGATGCAGTGAAACTGGAGGTACCTCCATGTGAATTTTCCTGAGTGCAAAAGGTTTTGGAAAAAGCATCCATGGAACAGCAATGAATGCCATAAGCAACAACAGAATCTGCAGATTAGAGTGGTTTAGACGAGTAAGAATGGAGCAAAAGCTTATGTAGATTTGAATTTAACAAAGAAGAGAGGAAACCGTGCCTGAAGTGGACGTTGGCCCCAGAACAACTCATTTTCACCAAGCTCTTCGGTGGGACTTAGAAACATGTAGATCATGACATGATACAAGTCTGCTTGAGAACCAGTGCACCACTTGATGATGATGAGTAGTGAGAGGTAACCGAATAGGCTGTTTAGAAATATCATCTGGGGGATAAACTGATACCTAATGGCACATCACAAAGACATAAGTCATCCCTGTGGTCCTAGAAACAGGAGCTTGGGAAGATAAAAATACAACGAAGAACAAACCTTATGTCCAATGAAGATCTAAAGAATCGAGCATTGAAAAAACTTAATATTAGACCCAAATTCATCTGAGCAATTCCCAGCAGAATAGACATCTTCATCTTAAGAGAGTTTAAGTAAGGCAGTTCTGAACGACTTCCACGCCAACTAGGATCTACCCCAAAAGGGTATGGATCACGATACTTGACCAAACCAGCCGTGTAAGCATCACTGGACAAAAATTAATATGTATTATCAGCAACAAGCAGAAAAATAGTAAAAGATTTGACTCCCCACTAGAGAGATCGAGATTCAGACAGGCATACCTACAAGTCGTATCTCTGCATTTGTAAGCTGAACCACCAAAGATATGGAAAGGAACAGAGAAGAACTCATTGTAGATAAGCCCACAATATATTGAGAAAAGTGACATCAGTAAGATTACATAGCGGCCCCCAAAGAGCATCTCCATAAAGCTTCCAAGTTTCTGGTA
This sequence comes from Sinapis alba, assembly GCA_012274485.2. Classification (NCBI taxonomy): domain Eukaryota; kingdom Viridiplantae; phylum Streptophyta; class Magnoliopsida; order Brassicales; family Brassicaceae; genus Sinapis; species Sinapis alba. The sequence continues at coordinate 85,481 of MU105573.1, read as the reverse complement.
ACGATAAGACACAGCAAAATCACACCACATGGATAAAAATTTCACAGAAGGCCAATGGTATCCACACCACGAAGGTTATTTTTTCTAAGGTTAATCTTTTTCCTACAGTGAAAAGGAAAACTAAATGTCATTATCCATATGGTCTAAAAATCACCATCTCTCTTATTTGGAAAACCAAAGGCCTATCAGAGCATATGAAATCACATCAGAATCTGAGAGCAGAAAACTGCAACATACTATTACTGCAGCTCACTTCAACACCAAAGATAAACATTCCATCAGCCACTAAACAAAAGAAAATAAAGCTCTATCTTATTGATGGTTTATTTTTGGGAAGTAAACAACCCATGTTCGAAGCCAGTATCATCACCAGTTTTTCATTCAACTGATACAGCATAAATTGGGTGCCAAACATACCTGCTGACTCAGCTTCCTTTCACAAGTAAGAAGATACAACGCTCCTACCAGCAAGCATAGACCATGACCCCAATCCCCAAACATGACCGCAAACAAAAAGGGGTATGTGACAACTGAATAAACTGCCGGGTTTGCCTCTTGATATCTTGCAACACTGCCAAGTAAGCATAAAGTCAAACATACATGAGATGGTGACCAGCAAAACCAAAAAAGGCACATGCAATCAACACATGATTAAGAAGATACCGAATGAAGAAAATTCAGCTTTGTTAGAAAGCAGCTAGGTATCCTTCTACAACCATATATATGCATGATGAGGGAAACACGGGTCCAAACACTTGCATATAAATGATGAGGCTTTTTCATGCTCGTGGAACAATACGACAGTGCTAGGTAATGCTAATAGCGGAACTAACCCGTAAGCATCGATAATTTCCTGGAACGCATTAGTAAGTTTGTTCGTTCTGAAATAGGTGGGAGGTGATTCGACCGCATGCATTACATGAAATATAACGCCCACTTGTGAATTGCTGTCCGAAGTGGCTCGCTGAAGGACCTCGTGCATCTGCACATACTTGTTGATGAATTGCACTTGCAAGGAAATAATAGTAGTTTATGTAAAAGGGAACAAAACATTGTAGTGTACCTGGGTCTTAGCAAACGTGGGGCACCAACCTTCACCAACAAGGCACTTTTTGGTTACATCAAAATTGAGCATGTTCAGAGTATCATAAACCGCTTTTTCTCTCCGAACCTAGCAGCAAAAGGCCAGCTAAAATCATGACTTGACCATAGTGTATGGACCATACAATCTCCGGTGTACTTAACCAGAAAGATACTTCTATATATAATAAATAGCTGCAGATGCTATTTTTTACCGTGGACATCCATTTAGTCAAGCTGTAACCAACAGCATTAAGAGCATTATTGCGATGGCGAGTTCCAGCATCTAGAGTGGCTTCCAGATCAGAGAGTCGGGATAAAACCTATACACCAGATACATTGATATTTTAGCAGCAGTATAGTGTGATGTAGTAACTAACAGTCACTAGCACTACTGATCAGGATAAGTAATATTGGTAATTCTCCAAATAACATAATGTGATACAGCAACTAATCGCATATGTTTGGGATACAAAAGCCAACAACAAAAATCATATGAAGAAGAAAGCAATTTGCAAGAATCGCATACACATATCATGGAATAGATCTTCCTGAATAACGATAAAGATTTAGTTTTGAAATATCCAACTTACTTCTCTCGTAAGCTGCCTCTGCTTTGTTGTATCCTCAGGGACAGGATAGCAATTTGCACCAAATGCTTCACATATTTTCAATATTTTTGTCCTTGCTTGCTCCCCAGAAAAGAAAACCACAAATACAATTTTCTCCACCTATGAGCACAAAACCAGTTAGTTATAAGCATCTCACTGATTTAGGATATGACTATTACGGAGATAAGAATATGCTTTGTGAGAAAATAAGAGATCAGCATCACCATTTCTGATGTTGAAGGATCCATGATCTCCTCATCAGAGGGTGTTTGGTTGAAAAGCATATTGCCTCTTGTTGCACGAAACAACATTCTTTCAAATCTAAGAAGTTTGTCTTTGTTAATGATTCCACTAATAAATCTCAGTCCTGACTGATTCAAGGGTTCGGGCCTCATTTCCTGAAAATAAATTACTGAAGTTTTAGTAAAGATAATTTTTGGATCCGGATAACAGTAGTAAAAAATTTCGGATCCGGATAAAGCAGTAAAATGGAAACTTTGACATGCAATCACCTGCTCTAGTAAAGATGCAGACTCAATAAAACCGTTATTGGAGTAGGTGCTTTCATGTAGTTCTGTTTCATCTCCAATTGCATGAGCATTACTTGAGACAAGGAAACCACTTGCCTAAAAGAGTAGCCAAGTAGCAATATGTAAGAAAGTAAAGCATAAACAGAGGACGATGAGCGCACATCTGATCAACTAAAATTGGATAAAAACGAAACAACAGCTACTGTAATATATAATTTGTCAATCCATCAAGAACCTTTCAGGTAGTTTGGAGGGAGAAAACAAGAAAAACGATACGTTTTCCAATTACTAGATATAAATCTGAGAAAGAAAGACGAATACACGTACCTTTTGAAGAACTATCTTGAATTCAAGAAGTTCGTTATATGTCTGCCGAAGCTTTTCACTGTTTGAATTCATTTCCAGTACCTCATGCTCGTGGTCAGCAAGTTGTCTCTGCCGAAGAAAACAATTGAAGATACAAAGAAAACTAGGAAATGTCATAAAAAAATATCAAGCCTCCCCCCCCCTCCAAATAAAAGAGGCATTACAATAGACGCCAAAGACTTCTAAGCAGAAAAAGAACAAGAAAATTAATTTCTTACCTCTAAATCTCCAAGTTCAATGTCCGGTTCTAATTCATGGCGTGGTAAACATCTTAGACCAGCTTTATCAATTTGATCTTTGAAAAAACGCAGCTTTCGCGACATTTCTCCACATCGTTTTACCTGTTAAAAGCCCGGAGGAACATAAGCAAAGAAGCTCTGTGCCTGAGGATTCATGAGATTTAGTATCTTCATTTCAATGTTGTATCACGGAAACATATTTCAGTGCAGCAATCAAGTAATGCCCAGCCCATATACACTCACTCCTAGTCTCTAAGCGACACCCTTGGGAGTATTTCAGCTTGAAAACAAAAACAAAATTTAGAAACTAAACTGTTCAAGAAAAACTAGGACTATATGGAAGAGAACATTCATCACTATCCAGTTGATAATCATTGCTTGGTTAACAAACTATACATGCGTGGGAGTTAATTTAATAAAAAGACAAACGATACAACAGAGCTGGAATCGAACGTTCAGAAATAAATGAACTCATAAGAAGAAATCTTTTACAGATTTTCTACAGCAAAGTTAAATAACCACCACTAATCTTGAATAGAGATACAACAGAGCTGGAATCGAATGTAGTAGAATTACAGAGAACGTTGACTTGATACCTGAGTAGCAAATGTCCGCTGAAAAGGACTCTTATCTGCATTTAGCTGTTAAGGAAACAAAGATAGAGTGTATCAGATTCAGTATAAACGCGTAAATTGATCAAATGGAGATTTGTTAATGCTAAATCCAATTTATCAATTTTCAATTCAGTTCAAAGATCATCACTAAGCATGTCCACTCGCGGTGGAAGTTTAGGGATCAAATGCAACAATGACTCCCCCTACAATGTGAGATCAAACATATCAATCTTCCACTAACTGCTAATCATCTAAACCGAGAAATTACGAAGGAAACAGCAACAGATTCTATCGGAAGAAGGCGGATCTGAGGTTCACAACAACACTCACGTCGCGGAACTGTAAGAGGCCGAGTTCGCCGAGGTAAGTGACGGAACGGTGAGCGGACTCGACGGGGATGATAAGCTGGACTAGCGTCATCTTCTCCGAGCGCATCAGATCCATCTGCGGCAACTTGTCTAAAAAGTCATCCATCTCTTCTCTTCTCTTCTCTTCTTCCTTGTGCTCTCGCTCACTCTCTCCGATCGGATCTAGTTCAGTTTTTGCTCCCGTCCACAACTGCCATGAGAAAACGAGTATTTGGCATCTCATATGAAAACTAAAAGGTGGTTTCCTTCACTTTCCTTCGCGTAAAAGTTTGGCTGACATTTAATCTTTTATTAATTTAACTAGACTAGAGCCTCTCACCGCGCGTAGCGCGGTTAATACTTCTACGTTTATTTATTTATCAATTTACATGCGGGCTATGAGTTAAATATGTTTTTTTTTTCTTTACTTTTTGCAAGAATAAAAGAGAATATTTTTTGATTGATACGAAAAATCCTTACAAAAACATGAAGTAAACAATTATATGGAAAAACATTTTAATGATTCTTCTTTGGTATAGTTTTGTTGATCTGCTTATTTTGGGTATAAAGTGAAATGAAAAAGTGATGCTCAGTTAGTTAACTCTGATCTTCCCTCTACTATTTTGATGATTGTGATGGTGGTATTAAAGTAATACTCTCTCTATTTTATAAAAAGAGTCATTTTGATATATTTTTTGTTATACAAAGAGTGTCATTTTGATTTTCAATACAATTTCTACCTATTTTAAACTTAATAATAATTACAAAATATATTGATTTATAATAATTAATATTGTCCAAATAGATGCATAGTAAAATAAAAATAAATTTTAATCCTTTATTTAATTTGTGTAGAAATGTTTGAATGATACATTCATAAAACATAGAGAATATGTGTTTAAAATTAACAGATACTACAAAAAGTGTCACTTTAGAATTTTAATTCAATTTATCTTTATTTAAATTTAATATTAATTGTAAATTGTAGGCTTTGAAAAAAAATTTGGAATAGAAAAACCGAACCAAATTCGATAAAAAAAATTTGCTGCAAAAATATCTGATAAAAAACAGTGCCAAACACGAACTGAAACTGATTAAATATCGAAAGAGTTCAAACTTTGGTATCTAGAGAACCATAACCAAATCCGATCTAAGCAAAAATATTAGGGTATCCAAATATATTTGAATTTGATATATATATATACTTAAATATATCAATTATTTTCAGATTTAATATCTAAAAATTATCCATATATATAAGATATTTTGAAAAATTTCAAAATACTTGAAAAATATATAAATAGTCGAAAATAAATATCTAAAATAACTAATAATACTCAAAATACTAAAAGTATTTGAAATATTTATTGGTTCTTTATCCGAATATTCAAGCCAAACCAATTTTTATGTTAAGTTTAGGTATTTTGGCATATATTATTCAAATCTATATGTAATAAATTATTTTGTTTTTATATTATGAGAAATTTTAAGTATATAAGGATTTTCTTTTAAAAAATAATTTAAATGGATTATCAAAACCTGATCTGAACTCGTAAAGATATGAACCAAGATTTGTAAATATCCAAATGAAACTGAAATATTTAACCTCGAAAACCTGAAACCCGCATAGATCCGAACTAAACCCGAATGTGTACCCGGACTCCCATCTCTAAGAAAATACATTGATCCTATAAAGAATTTTATTTATCTCATATACTATTGATAATAGGTGTAGTTAATAAAATCATAAATGCATTTAATGTTTTTCAGTTTGCTATTGTTTTAACCAAACCATATGTACATACTGTGGTTTATTAAAAATAACATTCAAACTACTTGTACGGTTGTTTGACAAAAAAAAACTACTTAGAGACCATAATTATCCACAGAAACCCATTAATGTTTCTTAATGATTATTTAAGTATATAAATGTACCTAAGAACTCTAGTTAAGAAACTATTTGATTTAGTGCTCCAATGATATTTTCTTAATTAAGGGTTCTTAAAAAACTTTTTACTAAAATGAATATGAACAAGAACAAGAATCATGAAGCAAAACAACAAGAAACAGAACAACACCAATCATGAAACAGAACATCATATCATTCTCATTACTGAAACAGAAGATGAACATGAACAAGAAACAGATACAGAAAAGAACTTGAAACAAAAACAGATAACAAACAAGTTCACACCTTGAATGATGATACTACTGTCGTACCTCTTCAGAGTTTGATCCATTAGCGGTCAAACTGTCCTACTTCTTCACTAGGCTATCTCCAGAGTTTGATCCATCACTTCTTGTTATCTACTAGGGGCTTGTAATTTCTCTCATAATTGTATCACACCAGCAACAACAAAACTCTCATCAGTTAAAAGAACATTTTTAGAGTCAAACAATATATATGAACATTTTTAACATGAAAAGAACGACAAACATAAACGTAAACCACTAGCATGCCGTTTTAACATATCACTCAATAGAACATAGAGTTTGTTCTCACTACCTCTGATGAGAAAGATATTCAATACTGAAACATATCACTCAATAGACAATTTTCCACAGTGTTATCATACTGTTAATACTACTTTAGCAACATTCTTGATGAACTCTACCCAATGATGCAAGAAGCTACAATATTTCCATGAAACCATAAAACAAGTGTGGACATGTCTATCTTTTTTACAGAACAGAAGTAATTAAAAACAATGCATAATGTAGTGTAAGTCTTACCCCAATCATCCATCTTTGTCACTAATTATCTTGGAAGAACAAAAGTACAATGTGCAGTTCTGAATCCAAGTGAAAAACCTGCATAAACAGGGGCTCTCAAAGTTATAATCTTTCAAAAAATAATCTTTAGAATCAAGATTTTATTGGATGAATCAACGATATGTATTTAGGAATGAATCAATTGAACAATACTGATTAAGTTGTGGAAATCGTGAAGCTAAGATGGAATTCAAATGATTGAGATAATACACGATGGATGGAGGCGGAAGAGAAATTACCTGAATCATAGAGAGAAATAGAGAAAGAGAGTTGGATTCAGCGGCTCCTCCCCTGCCTCCATTTCCATCAGGTGCTCCGCCCTTGACGACGCTTGTATCTCCTCTCTTCCGTTGCTAACTCCGCATTCATTCCCGTTGGCTGATGCAACCTCATCATCATCGATAGGAGATCCATCAGAGACTCTAATTGACTTTGAACACGCTCCAAATTCGTCCCCGGATTGGTGTTAGGGTTGGGATCGGCAAAATCGATGGCGGATGATGAAGGGAAAGAGCTCGAATCAGAAGTTGTTATTGTTGAAATCGGTAGAGACTCGACACGTGGTTAGAAAACCACGCCAAAGATCGGTCTCCAAAATCCCAAGTTAAGGATCACTAATCTTTATTTTATTTAGTTTTGATTTAATTAAATCAGTTATTTTGTTTAAAAACTCCACTAAGGATCAACGATAAACATGGTCTTATGCGGTTCAATTGAACAAAAAGAAACGACTTTGCTGATTCAGTTAGGTGTGGTTTTATACAGTGGTTTTTGAATGGATTAAACACCCAAATTAAGAGTGAAGAATTGGGGAAATAAATGTCTATTTAAAAATACCGTTAAGCAAAATGGAGATTATTCTTTTTTGGTAAAAAGAGAAAATACATATAGGGGATTCCAGCTTTGGTTGGAGGGGATGATGCAGGAGTGCTCTACCTATTGATATGCAGAAATGTATATCAAACATCTGATAGTTGTTGGTAATATATTTCGTTGGGATGTCACCTAAAACAACCATACTCATCCATCGGTATGCCATTTATCCTACGTTATGTTATACATCATCTTCTGAGTCCTCGTCCTTGGTTGATGAACTTGACTCATCATAAAACACTGGCTATATCTCTGTCAGTTGGGCTGAGTAGCTGACATCATTCTCGGTAATGAGTTTGTCAGGCACATCTGAAGCTGCGATGGGGATGTCCAATGTAGGATCAAGATTTCTGCTGACATTAGATCTTTGTATGTGTCAGCTGCAGCGTTGTAACCGTGTTTTAGGTTGTTGCTCGCGAGCACCTGTGGACCGGAACAAAACAATTACCTTTTTTTGAGAAAGGGCCTTGGAACAAAACAATTACGTACTGACTTAGTTTCTAAATTAAAATTTTGAAAACTTCAACTTGCAATCTGTATAATATGATCTTCAACCCTTTTTTTGAACAAAAATATGATCTTTGTACCTTTTTTTTTTACTTTTACGCTGACATTAACCTCTTTCACACATGGTATTTCATAACCTCTTTAGATTTGCAACCTGGTTGTATCTGGACTGACTACCGTCACTTCAATGGGCGGCTTAACAATAGCCATGTCGCTCTTCATCCCGATCTTGCCGCAGCCTACTACATCGCTCTCAACATTGATTACTTGGAAAAGAGATACAGCCCAAATGAAAATGAAAAATCGTATGGAAAATAATAAGATCATTTGTTTGGAAAAGGAATCACTGGTACCGAAATGTCATTAATTGATGAAAAGGAGCAAGCTGTAACGGAGATCACAGAGCAATCGATACGTGAAGACGAAGTGGGATTGTCAGTGCTGCTCTACACTTTAGAGTTGAGACGAAATTAGGATGGCGAGATTGGGTTCGATCTGGGCCGTTTAGAAAACGGAAAGACAGCCCAAATGAAGAACCAGTTTTGATCTTCTGTCGACAGGAGCAGGCACTGACATGGCAAAATAACAGTTTCTGATTTGTTGATTTTTTATGCTCACGTGGACACTTTGACTGTTAAGCATATCGCCCTTTTAGTATTGTTAGATTATGACCGTCATTTCTATTATTTTAAAGCAGATATATTTTTGTTTTATATTTTTGAAAAAATTATTTTTTATATTTGTGTTTTTTATAAGGGTAATTCTCTTAAATAACACTATTTTAAGTTTTTGTCACAAAAATAGCTTTGAAGAAAAAATGACCAAAATAACCTTTTTAGTTTTAAAAAAAATTAATTTATTATTTTTATTTTTTAAAATTTGAAACTCTAACCCCAAAACCTCACTTTTTAACTCTAAACCCTAAGTCTATATTAGTTAATCCTAGGGATATAAGTGTATATTTACTTATTTAATAAATATTTTGGTCATTTTATTCTTTGTGTGCTATTTTTATGACAAAATTTTTTTAGGGCCATTCTAGGGTATTTCTCTTTCAATAATTATATTTCTAATTAATATTAATTTAATTTAATATAACTTTTGGTAACTATATTAAATATGTCAAGTTGCATAACTATACACTTGTGCCATATGCATTTCAGAAATTATTTTTAAACTTTATTTCTAAAATTTGCAATATATTATATTTTTTAGTAGTTACCTAATATAATTAGTCAATAATATTTGTACTAAAGAAATCCGACTCAGAATCGACCCGAAAATCAAAATCTTATTCTCTATTAGACATGGCCTATATATTTGAGCGGTTCGTAAAGTGTTATATCCAAAAATAATTATCAAACCTAATCAGTACCGAAAACCGAACATTTTTTTTAAATATCTGATAGGTTAATTATGAAACTCAAGATACGAAACTAAAGAATTAAATAATAGCTAGAAGAATTGGTTGTAATATTCTAGAAAGGGTAAATATCCTGGATCCTACGTGTTGATAAAAGATATGTGAGTGGTAAATGTATTCGTAGAGAAATTAATAAGAGAACTATATTTGAATGGGTTAATATGATTATTTAGCATGTTATACGTTTTTGGTCGACCATCATTATTATTTTTTACTTAAATACAATTTTGTAACCGTAAAGGTGGGTTCCGAAAGTTTTGGAGTTAAAGTAATGGTTACAAAAATGTTTATGAATAGTAAGTAGTATTGTACGGCAGTTTTTATAATAATGTGGTGGTTAGTGTTTAAATAAAACTAAATACAGTTATATAAAGAGAATAATAAGTGGATCATTAAATAAAGGGAATAAATAGTTGGACATAAACTTTATCAATTGGTTAAAATGAAGAATGATCATGTTTTAATAGAATAGATTTGAGTCATTTGACAAAAAAAATGTTGTAGAAATAATTAGAAATTTCAATTATACCAAAAATAATTATTTCAATAAATACCTTATATTTTTGATTAAAAATATTAAATTATTTATAAATAATTTATATTTTTTATAGAAGTTTAAGAACTGGACAGCACTTTCTAAATAATAAATTCTAAACAATAATCATTAGACTTTAAACTCAAATGTTAATGTATTTTTAATTAAGTGAATTAGTTAAAAAATACATTCAATAAAAAAATAGATAATTTTTTTAGGATGCCTTTTTAGTTTTTTCACCAAAAAAATCCACAACAAGAAAAATGATCAAACAAATTTCATTTAAATATATACTTATATCCATAGGGTTAACTAATCTAGATTTAGAGTTTTTAGTTAAGGGGTGGAGTGGAGTTTTGGAGATGGGGTTTAGAAAATAAAAATATATATATAAATATTTAAATTTTCAAAGTAAAACTTTTTAAAATAGTTTCAAAAATCATTTTCAAATTAAAAAAATAGAAAAGAAAATTGAAAATAGTTATAAAAATTTATATATATATAAAACAATGGTAGAACAATTTTTTGTTGCTTTGATAAAACTTATTTTGATCATCTTTAAGATTTTTGGTGATAAAAACTTAAAAATGATTATTTGAAAGGACTGCCTTAAAAATATTGAATATATTTTCATGACATGTCGCTCTTTGCTTCTTGAATTGGTGAGGTGGCATAAAGAAAAGAGAGCAAAATATAATTTTATTAGTACAAATAGATTATATTTTGTCAAGAAAATAGATTATACTACAATAGAATAATATAGATTGTGGTAGTTCCCCTATTCCTCTCTCAATTCTCTTTACCTCATTTCCTTTCCATTCTCCGGCGATTGTCGTGAGGTTAAGAAAGGAGGTTCATCCTTTCTATTCCCTTTTAAAGCTTTTCGGAATGGTCATGGAAGCTCTTTCCAGTCAAAGGTGGCAGCTTTTTGCGGATCCATGCTTTATGAAGACAAGGTTAGGTTTTGCTTCTTCACGAATTGTCGGTCTGAGATTTTGTTTTCGTGCTTTCTGTTTGGAGTAGATTGGTGCATATCTGGTGAAGCAGAGTGTTAGGGTAAAAATTGGTCACGACATAATCAATGTCTAGAAACTATTGAGAAAGTATTCTCTTTTTTTTTTTTATATATAAAAAAGAGAATTAAAGAAAGATGAAGCAACAAGTTCTCACAAAATGTTTTCGCGATCTTTTAACGAACGACTTTCGAAAGCACGACAAAACGAGAAACCATTACATCCCAACTTCTCATAGTCTCCTCGCCTCTAGTCCATCTCGCCATCAAGGCAAAAAAACTCGACCCCGGTCCATCTCGCCATCAAGGCGTGACGACCATGCGACTGGTCCATCTCGCGATGACCACATCCACTAGTCTATAAATGATCTTGAAGTCGCCAGGATCCTCGTAGACACAGGAAGCACCGCCAACATTATCTTCTGTGAAACCCTTAAAAAGATAAACGTCGATTAGTCCGAAGCCACACCAACGCAAAAACCACTGGCTAGTTTCTCTGGCACAACGTCAATGACTCTCGGTTCGATTAAGCTTCCCGTCTTAGCCAAAGGTGTAACAAAAATCGTTGAAACAGTTTTCTCTTCTTTTTGTTCTTCTCTATTTTCTTTTTAACATTGTTCATGTAACAACATAGTTCCATTCCAGTCAAACACCTAAGATGACACTCTGCAGAATAACAAATCCCTTATATACTAAATCACAAGTCACTCGACAAATCAAAATTTGACATGTGTAAAATATAAATTATTATAAAAACAAAAGACAAATGAATTAAAAAAACTTATTTGATTCCCACAATTTAATTGGTTACACTTTGGTATCTTAACTTTGCCGCTACAATTAACAAATCTAGCATCACAAACTCAATCAGAAACCCATCGGTTAGAACCAGAATCTTGTTTATAAGATGGGAACAGTTAACTAATAAAAAGCATGATATCTAACTTAATTTCTACGATTGCTTAATTTCCCTGCCAATATCAAACACCCAAAGATATCAAATTTAGTTTACAATAGGAACACAAATATAATGCAGACAATAACACACCATCTAAGCTAGACAAATACCCAATCCAAAACTGGCCTGAATCCAGTCAGATACAAAACTCAGTAAAAATGCTTATATGAGTGGCTCATCAAGAACAATAAGTCAACTCAAAACAGAAGCATGCCAGACATATGAAGGTTTAAGAAATATGTACACTTCACAAAGAGTATTGTTGAAGACTCAATTTTTTGGGGATTTTATTCCGCCTGCAAAAATTTACATGACATATCATTTAAAAGGGAATGATTTTTATTGATGTGAAGCTGATTCAGAGAATATGCATTTGTGCGACAATTGATAACAAAATAAAACAACAAAGAAGTTTCATGTCATTTCAACAACAAAAAACAAAACAACCAGTAGGTTAGGGAAAAAAAGTTTTTAATGTTTGGTGTGGCTGTTTGTCAAACATTTGTGAACTTTACATCTACTGCTAAGAAAAATTACCTTATTTTTGATTTTTTCTTCTGCAGTAGATGTAAAATTACCGAAAAATGGCTATCGTACAGCCAAACTTGATAACATTTAACGGAACATTTCTTGTAAAGTTAAACTCGATAACATTTTGCGGAATAAACTTTCACAAAAATAAACTCGAAAACATTCTACGAAAAAATTTTCGTAAAATTAAACTCGACAACATTTTGTGGAGTAACTTTTGCAAAATTAAGCTCGGAAACATTCTGCGAAAAAAAAATTCGAAAAATTAATCTCAACAACATTTTGCAGAATAATTTTCACAAAATTAAGCTCGAAAAAGTTTTACGAAACAACTATCGTCAAATCAAACTCGATAACATTTTGCGAAATAACTTTCCCAAAATTAAGATCGATAACATTTTGCGCAACTTTCTTAAAATTAAGCTCGGCAATATTTTATGAAACCTCTTTTGTAAAGTTTAAACAAAGATAATAAGGACTAGGGCAGGACTAGTTCACTCTCTGCTTGACGAACTGAGAACCTTACCCGAATGACATTGTGTCCATTGCTTCCTTTTCCTAATCTCCCGCTTCATCCTTCTTCGAGTCATCACCTACTCTTCCTCATTTTGTTTCAATGATTTCGTAAAAGTTTATTTGATACAAAAACGCAATCCAGTTTTACAAAATTCTGCCACGTTGAGTCAAAAGCATCTATCCATAAACAGTTGATAGACTTTCCGACAATATACAAAGCGCACTTGGTCAATTTAGTAAAACCAGCGGTAAAAAGAAACGAGAACAGAAAAACTTAGACGAAAAACAATTTGTACGGAAATCAGTATCAAACTTTCCGAAGTTCTTTGACATTGAGTCGAAAGTGGCCATTCCTAAAATGCTAAATAAACTTTCGATAAAATACTTACTCATACTCACAAAAACCTTTGACGAAACACAAACCTGTTCTTGTAAAAAACTAACACTACGAAAATTGAAACTCAGGTTCGAAGACAGAAAGAAAAGAAGAATGAAGAAGAGGCAAACCAGAATCTCCGATAAGACTAAGGTATATCCGACTTAGAAAATTTTATCAGAGTAGGAATTTTTGTAGGAAATGAATGAAAATTATTTATAAATTGTCGTACACATTAGGGAACTCTGAACCTAGGTGGATAATCTAGCAATATAAGTCTTAGGCGGTTTTCCAGTCTTGTTTTGTTGTTCCTTGAGTGTCCAGGCAGAACATGCAAAGCGATCTAATCTCTCATAAAACCGAGAAATAATCGCCACGCATTCAGGTATACTCATCTCGCTTCCTAATAGAAAGAACTAGACACACGAACTTCGTCTTAAACCCGACTCATTCCTAGTACTTTTCTTAAGAAAACAACCTTTTCTAAGTCAAACCGGTCCAACCGAAAATAACAATCCCAACGTCGTCCTTAAATCAACTCGGATTGTCGATCATCTAAATCAACGACTTACCAAGACAAGTCATATAAGCCAATAACAATTCGCGGACTTTAAATCGGTATGAATCAGGCTAAAATCGCAAACAGGCAAAACGAAAGCCAATCTGTCATCGCAAAGCCTTAAGCCAAAAGTAAACCTAGGTCTTGCCTTAAACCCAGCCACGCTTGTCTCTGACATCTCAAAGGCATAGTATCAACACCCCGGTACGAGATCCCAAAATTTGTCTCTTCATTTATATATGTACGTTTATTAGGCTCCGCGAACCAAAAGACTGCAAGAATTCTCATCTTACACAACTACGGGTATGATGATCATCTGAGAGGCAGGAATGAGACGACAACTCACGGCTGAGTTTTTTTAGTGTCTTCAAGTGCCTACCAGTTTCCTAAAGTTTAAATCTCTCAATGCTACTCAAGATCTACGGCTCAGTTCGATTATGTAACACCCGTCCCTCGTATTTTAACAAACCTTAACCACAACAATATTTCTAATTCTTTTCAAAAAAAAAAACAATATTTCTAATTCAACACTTTCTTTATTAAAAACAAATATTCTTACATTTAACTTAATTCAAAAAAAACAATTATAAAATAGTATTGGAATCTTTTAAATAACTTAATGAAAATATTTTAAAACACCAAAACTCAAATCCTTCCAAAATAATGACACCATTCATTACATTGATACAAATCAGACATAGATCTAGACAATTTAACAAATCACTAATGTCTTATATAACTTGAAAATGATTCACATTCAAGTTTTCACATTGACTTCACTTGATTGTACATATCTGGATCCAGAGAAGAGAAGAGAAGAGAAAGACAGATAGCCACAACCTCATATGTGTTCTCCTACACATGAAAGATAATAAATGTGGTTAGAGTTTAGATCTGTCATACACAATGACAAGGAAAATAAGATTTAAGCCTTACCTTATGACTAAGATCGACTATGGTAACACATAGCAAATTCGAGGAGGTGACTACTAGGGTTTTGGGGTCAACGCTCATGCTTTGCGGTGGACAGACGAAGGCGGTCGACGGTGGTGGCGAGTGATGGTCGTTGTTGTCGGCGCTCCGTTGTGTCTCCGGTGGTGGCGCACGGTGAAGAGGAGGCAACAGCTGTGGGTCTCAAATTTTATAGGGAATGAGACGAGGAAACCCTAGGGTTTCTCCATATTGGACCTTTTTCAATTGAGCTTGGCCTCTGCCACTAACTAGAAATTTTCCACTAAATTCGGTTCGGTTACTCGTGTGTGCCCCTCTTTTGGAAACATACTGGGGTGGCTATTTATAAATTGATCCTCTAATTCCCATACATCTTCTGGATCCAATCCCTTTCCCACTCCACCAATACCATTTGCATTTTTCCGTTGGTTTCAACCTCCTTTCGACCTCCTTATGGTTAATGATCTTCTTGTATGTACTAACCTTAGGTTATGGCGTGTGTCTACTACTGGTCGTGGTAAGATCAGTTCTGGCTCCCTTACCATTCAGCGCAATACCAACACATGGAAAACGTTGTGATACTACGACATCTCTAGCAGCATACCCAACCTATGGGCTACCGCATCAACTTTGTTTGTGATCTCAAACGGTCCTATGTATCTCGGTCTCAGATTTTTGAGTTTACGGTTTGAATCATTTCCTCAAAATGTCCTCATTTTCAGATACACTGCATCCCAAAAACTCCAAAGTTTTTATGTGTATGTCGGCATTACTATTTTGTCAATTGTGAACCTCTTTTAACTGTTACTTAAAACTTTCAACTTATCCAACTGTGTCACTAATCATTTCTGGTTCAAGGTCACGCTTCTTCCATACTTTGGTCCAACATAGAGGTGTTTAACAAGGTTTTCCGTATAATGCTTCATATGACAACATATTATCGTTGCCCCCATGCAACCTTACTATTATTTCCAGGTATCTTTGGGCAAATCAATCGGCCCCATCCTTTTTCTTAATGGCCAAGAAGTGTGTTGATTTCATGAGGCTGTTCACGATGACCAAGATAGCATCCTTCTTTCATGTGGTCCTGGGCAGACCCATAACAAATTCCATGGTTACCATGTCTCACTTCCATTGTGGTGCTGGTAGGCTTTGCAGCAGCCCGTTGGGCACTCTCTGTTTTGATCTTACTAACTGACATGTTCGACACTGAGAGACCCATGTGGCGACATCCCTTTTCATTCTCCAATGGTAGTACCGCTTCAGATCCCTATAAATCTTTGTGTTTCCTAGATGGATAGAAAACTGTGACTGATGTGCCTACCTTAAGATCTTATTCTTCCATTTGGCGTTGGTCGACAAACTTACCCCATTTTTAAACAGTATGGGCATTTTTTTTTGCTGCTTGGTATCTAAATACTTATTTGTGAACCATTCCTTGTAGGTTACACTCCTCTTTCTAAGCCACCTTGACTCTCCATAGTAGGCCGGTTTGGTCTAAGGCTACCAATCTGGTACTGTCATCATTCACAGTGGTAGCACATAAAATGTAAGTTTGCTAACGCCACTATTAGCTCATGTGTCTCCTTTACCCCGGATACATTCATCCTTCTCCTGCTTAGGGCATCTGCCACCATATTTTCCTTTAATGGCTGATACTCAATGTTTAGATCGTAGTCAACTAACATTTTTATCCACCTTCATTGTCTTAGGTTCATATCTCCTTGATCTAGTGAATATGTACTTTAAGCTATTACACTTGCACCTTTTTCGCCATACAAGTACGCACACTATATTTTGGCAAACACACCCGCTGCCAACTTGAGTTGGGTAGTTAACCTCGTGTTTCCAGAATTTTCTTGACGCATAAGCAATAATTTTCTCTTCATGCATGAGTACGCACCCTAATCTCACTCATGGCACATTGGTGCATACTATGAAAGGTATTATGGGCCTGGGTAGTATTAGTACATATGTGTGGGTTAACTGCTCTTTCAGCCACTCGAAGCTCTTAACACAAGTTTGATCCATACAAACTTGGCATCCTTTTCGTCAATCGGGTAAGTGGCTTCGCCGTGGTGGTGAAATATCTAAAAAACTTCATGTAGTTACCTCGCTAGTCCTAGGAAACTTTGGACCTCAGTCGCATTTTTAGGAGTTGGACATCTAGTAATCGTGTCAATTTTCTTTCGGTTCACGGTGACTCCAGCCCTGGATATCACATGGCCAAGATATCTGATTTTTTTCTTTCAAAAAGAGCACTTTCTGAGCTTGGCGTAAAACATTTGCTCTCACAAATTGTTCAAAACCACTTGCATGTGCCAATTGTGTTCCTCTCTACTTCTGGAGTAGACTAATATGCCATCAGTGACTAAAATCACACACCAGTCTAGGTACTCTCAAAACATGTTTTTCATCAATCCCATGAATGTGGCCAAAGTGTTTGTTAGTCCGAACGACATTAACCATGAACTCATAATGTATGTACTGCATCTGAAACACTATCTTCCTCACGTATCCTTATGTTATGAGGATCTGGTGGTAGCCAGAGGCAAGGTCAATCTTTTAAAACATATTATTCTTTCCATTTGGTCCAGTAGTTTGTCCATTCACGGTAGCGGGTACTTTTCTGACAGTCTTTTGCTTTTGCATGAGTATATGGTACCTAGATAAAGCGTCCATGAAGCTCATCATGTGGTGTCCTACCGTTGCATCAACTAGCTTTTCGATATGAGGTAGAGGAAAAGGATATTTTAGGTAAGACTTGTTGAGGTCTATGCAGACTCGTTATTTTCCATTCTATTTGCAATACAACTACCACATTGGCCAGCCATTTCTGGGTATTGCACCTCTTTTACAAACCTGACATCCAGTAAGTTCTTGACTTCATTGCTGATGATGTCATCTCGTTCTGGAGCAAATTTCCTTGGTTTTTTCCTCATTGGTTTGTGTAGGGGGCCGACCTGCAAGCTGTTGCATAATTACTTATGGGTTTATGCTTGGAATATCCAAATGAGACCAGGCGAAGCAGTCAGAGTTAGACTGGAAGAAATATATTAATCTTTGCCTCAGACAACTTGGTAATTTGGAAACTATTTTGAGATTTCTGCTAGAATGTTCCTCTATCAAAGGTACATCACTTAGTTCTTAAACCTATGGCTCTTTTGTGTGTGGAGCCGGAGGCTTTTGATTTAATTGCTATAAAACCTTAATCTTTCCTTTGAGGGTTGTCTGATAGCAGGAAGAGGGTTTTCCTGATCTCTTTATTACCTTGATGCCCCAGAGGGTAGGAAATTAGACTACTTGATGGAGACTAGAATGGACGACTCTCATGTCGTGGATCCAAGGACGTCCTATCATATTGTAAGATGAGGCGCAGTCAATTACCATAAACTTTGTAGGCATGTTTACGCCTTATGTATAGATAGGAAGTACGAACTCTCCTACCGTTTGTTTGACCTCACCACTGAACCCTATAAGTGGTGTGATTTTTGGGATTAGGGTGTCCTTTTCCAGTCTTAAGTCATTATAACCGGCCAGAAAAATGATGTTAGTTGGGTTTTTGTTGTCCGCTGCTATATTCTTCACCAAAAAATCACCATCATAAGGGATACTATTAGGGGGTCATGGTGAGGAAGGCAAAAATCTTCATGTTATATTGCCGTGAAGCTTATTTTGTTGGTTAACATGAGCATGCATTTTGTGTTTGCGTTTTCCTGGTCATTCTTGGTGTTTCTGGTGCTTTTCTTGGCAGTTTCACGCGTGATTCCAATTACTTTGGAACCCCCAAATATTATGTTGATTAACCTATTGTGTTGAGGTGGTGAAGCAGGAGTAGTTATGACCAGCTGGTTGTTCTCCTCTTTATTGTTAAGGAGATTATTGGCTTTGTCAGAAAGGAATTCTCGGATGTAGCCTTTTTTAGTAGATCATTGACTTTCATCTCCAGTAAGATGTAGTCTTCCATTTTGTGACCATGGTCTTTATGAAATTCACACAATCGATTCGGATTCCGGAATGCTTATGGTTTTTTCATCATCTGAGATCACTTAAAATGTGGTCTCATTTACCTCAAAATGATGACTAATTCCAGTTTTAAGATAGAGAGATTTAGGATGTATGGCCAAGTTGACACTATCATATCTTTGGGATTTTCTATAGGATGATTATGGTATCTACCATGACTCTTACATCCTACCTCTTTTCCAGGCTTCTTATAGGGTTTGTAATCTCTGTCGCTTTAATCATTCCTCGTGCCTCTTGGTTCTTGCTTTCGAAAATGCTTGGATCGAAACGTTGAATCTTTTTTCCATTTTACATGTGCCCATGCTCAGGATAATACATCTTTCATGGTTTTACATTGATATTTGGTGAGCTCCTTGTACACGTCATTATCAGGTTGCATGTATTTCTTAAAGAGAGTGATGGATGTCAAAGCTTACATATGAGGATGGATATTTTTTTTTGGTTGAAGCATGTTATGTAGCTAAACAGTGCTTCAGCTTGATGTTGTAAGACCTTGTAAACATTCCAGCCATCTTTTCTAGGTTCATGTTGTTCGTAGACTGTTTTATGAACTGGTCGGTTAGGGTTGTAACAAACTGTATTTATCCTTTAGATAAGTTGATGTACCACTGCAGTGCGGGTCTGATCAGAGTTGAGCCAAAATCCTTTAACATGGTAGCTTCTCTGAGTTCTTTCTGGATAGCTATAGTAAGCATCCAATGTTTGTATTAAGCCACATAATTATCCAAGTCACTGGTTCCGCCATAAGTCTTCATGTTTGGAAAGAAAAACTTCATTTTGCATTTCTATTAGAGAGATCTTGTTCGAAAGTGCTCATGTAGGAATAAGGAGCAATTCTTCTAATTGGGGGAGTGACACTTGGAAGCCTTTCTATCACTGATTCGACCACTTCAGACTTCTTGGAGAAGATCTATTCCAGGTAGTCCATTGTTGATGATTTCTTTATCACGGTTGCTTCCTGCATCTCCATATATGTATATGTATCATAATCATCTTCGTATTCTATCAGGTTCACTTGATTTAGCCTCGAGGTGTTGGTCCCATTCGTCGTTTCTCCCTTTAGTGGTGGAGCTCATCCAATCGTGTGTCCCCCCCCCCTTAGCCAGAGTTTCTAAGGGTTGAATAGGTTAAACGCGGGTTTAATGCATGAGTTGTTTTTGCCCTTTTTTGAGAGATGGGTTTTCCTCTCGTGAACTAGCTTTTGTCATTGTCATGTAGTTATGGCTACCCCCTTCTTTTAGTGCCAAAACTGTTAAGGTAAATTTATGTAGGGTTCCTCATGATACTACAAAAACATAAAGCAAGTAATAGAAGACAAGATTCAAGGATGAAATATAAATCTTATTGATCAAGAGAGATGGGACTAGAACGTGTTGGTTATGAAACCCTAGTCCTAGTTGTTTAATTCTATAGTCGTAACCTTGAATACTTGATCCCTTGTTCAAGGGTTTGGATCCCTTTTCATAGGTGATCCTTAGTCAAGAATTAGGTTAGATCCTTACATATCTTGAAATATGAAAAATATTCTAATTAGAAGTTTTCCATTTTACTCAGAGACAAGAGGTCTAGTCCGGAAACCGGAAATAGTCTAAGCATGAGAAGAGGGCCGACGTCTTTCTCTTAAATAGAAAGAATAACTTCTTGAATTAATTATCTCCAACACCAATTACCATAATTTTACATGTTGTTTATATATATATATATATGAGAAACTTTGAACTTATATCCTAATAAAAGTTATAATTCATTGAGTAACCATAACAACTAAAAGATATAGTACATAATTAAAAAAAAGCAAGATGTTCGAAAATAAGCATTAATGTAATGTGGAGAAGAAAATCATATTTCCCCAGAGATCGTTAAAAACTTCAAGATGTTTAAGAGATACATAATTGCAGTGGGAAAAATATTAGATGAGGCAAAACAAATTATATGTAGTAGAGATGAGTGGATACACCAAATCACACATCATGTATATTGTATATTTTGTTTTAATTATATATGTTATACTATTTTATTTTGCATGCTTCCTTCTATTTTATAAAATATATGTGATTTCAAAATTGAAATTCTAATTTTTATGATTTTGAATATATAAAATATTTTTTATTAAAAAAAATATTTAATCTATTAATATCAATAACAAAAATCCAAGCTTTGTGAAAGTAAATAATATAAAACTAAGCTATTTCATAAATATAGAACATAAGTGTTTTTTTATTAAATGGGTGTATGTTTGCTACAAGTTATTTCCGATCTCCTTTTGAAAAATCTAATCCAACAACATTAGATGAAGCGATGTGAAATATTTCCTTAACGATCACAAATGCAATAAATCAGGAATTTACTTCTGCAGTTACATAATGAAAATCAAATTTACTCTTTTCGTGATACACCCAGAGAAGGTTCATAAGCTTGATGTCATGAGCGCTTTGTTCTATCGAAAGTTTTAAGACATTGTAAAGAGGGATTTGACTCATATGATCAATGCATTTTTATTCGATAGTATTATTGCCCCATGAATAATGACACAAACATTTGTCCTATTCTGAAAAAAGATAAACCCTCTGATATGGTTCAATTCCACCCAATCAGTTTATGTAATGTGAGCTATAAAATTGTCTTCCACGCCTTATACCAGAGACTGGAGAAATTTTTGCCAGAGAAATTATATGAAACTCAGTCAGCCTTTGTTACAAGTAGATTAGTTACATATAATATAATGTTAGCTCAAGAAATGTTCCATGCGCGATACCAAAATCAGCTGGAAGACATAAGTGGATGGCCATTAAAACTAATATGAGCAAAGCTTATGACTAGATGGAATAGATCTTTTTTAAAGGGTAATGGAGAAAATAGGATTTGCTGATACTTGGATAAAGTGAGTTATGCTCTGCGTATCTTTTGTTAAATGCCAAGTCCTTATGAATGGTCATCGAAGAGGAAATATTATCCCAGAGAGGATTCTACGTCAAGAAGATCTTTTGTCTCCTTCCATCTTTATCTTATGCATGAAAATTTTCGTTAGCCTTCTAAATTATGTAGCAAGTCGGGAAAAGATAGCGGGAATGCGCGTCTCACGCTCTAGCCCCCCGATGTCTCACTTATTATTTTCTGCTGATAGCATTTTATTTTGTAAAGCGGAGACCCGTGAATGTGATAAGGTTATGAAAGTAGTAAAGGTATATGGAAAATCTTCGAGCCAATGTATTAACTTTGAGAAGTCATTGCTTCTTTTTGGTAAAAGAGTACCATGAATCTTAAAATCACGAGATCAAAGAGACTTTATCTATTGATTACGAAGGTTGAATGGGTACTTATTTGAGATCTCAGAGGATATAAGTGGATCAAAATGCTGAATATTTACATTTCTCAAGGATATACTTGATCATAGACTCAATGGTTGGTCAGGCCATTGGCAGACACAAGGTGGAAATGAAATCATGATAAAGACCATTGCTTTAGCATTGCCAATATATGTTATATCTAGCTTCATTCTCGCATTGGATATTTATGTAATATTAGGCAGTGCTATTGCACGTTTCTAGTGGAGTTAAATCCACCAAAGACAGGAATGCACTAAGCAAAGTGGAAGGTTTCAGATTCAAATTGATTCACGAGTTTAGTCTGGTCTTGTTGACAAAACAAATGTGGATATTAATTCAGTTCCTTGATTTTTTTCTTGCGAGAATGATGCGAGAAAGGTATTATCGCCTAAGCTCACCTTTGTAAGCGACATATACAAAAATTCAATCTTATATATTGACAAGTTTGATAGCATCTAGACCAATATTAAGGCTGTGAATCAATCAAAAAGTGCACTCATGATACCAGATGGTGTTTGGGAAGATCATTGGATTCCTTCAATCCTTGCTAAACCAGTTTGATCAGTTACCCCGGTCGATCCACGTATGACAGTGAGCTAATTTATTCATGGTTCTCCAAAAAGTTAAATGTTGAGATGCTGAAAATTCCATTATTCAGGAGGATATATCTCTGATTTTGAGTCTGGACATAAACCAATCCAATAGAGATGATAAGTATAAAAAAGTTATACGAAGAATGGGATGTACATGGTTAAATCCGGATATTGAGTAGTAAGAAATATTTTCTTACCAAGAATAAGAGGTTATGGTTTCAGAGCCTAATATCACTAAGTTAAAAGCTTTTGCTTGGAAATCAATGCCCCATGGAAAATAATTCGTCTTATATGGTTGTTTGTGTCTGGTTATGTAGCAGTTGTGGAGAATTTGATATGATGTTATATGCGCTGTGATAACCACTGTCTTAGATGTGAAAAATCCGATGAATCCATCAACCATGCCATTTTTGAATGTTCCCCTGTCTTGTAAACTTGGACCCTCGCCTCGACATCATTGTGTTCGAGTATTTTTCCAACAACAAGCGTGTATACAAATTTGGATTATTTGCTTTGGAAAAAAAACGAACGAAGCTAAATAAAACACCCTTATCCATGAATTATTTGGTATCTATGAAAAGATTGTAACAATAAAACTGTTCAGAAGAATCACACGTGTTCCACTTGAGTTGATTAGGCATGCACAAACTGAATGCTATACATGATTTGACGAAAATTCAAAAATCGCAAAAGAGACTCAAATAATAAACCAAACAAGAAATATAGAAGTTTTAAGCTTGCAGAACATATATATTTGACAGATAGATTGTGGATTACGGAATCACAATACAATTGATATAGTTGAGTATGGTTGGATGGATCTGGGAATAAACAACTTTTTGAGTTCAGAAACAAAGAAAATCGTATGGCATATTGGCACTTGGAACTGAAAGTGTTAATATGATTCAACCCACAAAATTACCAACATTTTGGAATAAACCGTAAAGATATTATATTGATTATTCAAGATCTGAAAGTATAGCCAAGTTTCTTCATAGTGCTAGAAGAGGTAGCATGCAGAGCACAGGTCACCATATGGCGACCTGAACCGTACAACCTGGGTCGCCATATGGCAACCTAGACCCGCACAATCCTGGTCGCCATATGGCGACCTAGACCCGCACAGTCCGGGTCTCCATATGGCGAACTAGATCTGCACAGTACAGGTTGCCATTTGGCGACCTAGACCTGAACAGTCTGGGTCGCCATATGGCAACCTAGACTCGTACAGTCCGGGTCGCCATATGGCGACCTAACCCTTCAAAGACCGGGTTGCCATATGGAGACCTCAGCTATCCAAGCCTGCGTCGCCATATGGCAACCTGTGTCTCTTCTTCGTATTCCTCTTCAATTAGTGATCGAAATGCTTTTTGTTTCATCTCAATCGGAGTTTCCATTGAGATTTTGCGGTAGAAACAAGTAAGACTCGATAAACAACTTCTAGCTCGACTAATACAGACTCAAGATCGCCATATGGCGACCTAGATCACTCCCTCTAGTTCCTCTCTCGAATCTTGATAAAATGCTTTTCGTTTCGTCTTGATTGGAGTTACCGTTGGAACTTTACGATAAAAACAGCGAAGGCTCATTTTCGTATGAAGTTCCAAACCGATAGTGTAAACCCGCAACGGTTGGCTTAACTCTAAAGTTCACTAAGCTATACGAGAAGCTTAAACCCATGCTTAAAATTGACGTCGTTTCAAAGACGGTCTTTGGGAGAAAACGGAAAAACGCTTAAAGTCAGAAAAACAACCCGAGAGGCATAAAACGCGACTAAAAGGTCCGCTTACGTTTTCATACAAAATCAAGCTCAGTGGTGTTACGACGGTCTATCTTTATTCACACAAAGATAAATATTGAGAAATCAGAAAATAAATACAAACTTTCCGAAGATAACCATGAAGATCGAGAGAAAAAGGAATATTCCTGAAGTGATAATCTTGACTAGGGGCAGAAAAGAAAGCGCAAAAACCGCTTTGAAGACGAGTATATAAGAGAAGGCGAGGCTGGAGACAAAGATATAGAACTTTAAGCATTCATAGCAAACTTAGAGAAATAGGCATTTATTTTCGTTTTTGATATCAAGCTACCACTCCGTTAGGAATTTGCAGTCTTAGGTTATAAAACTAGGATCTCACCAAAAACTCTTGTGGCCAAAGCTCTTTCTTCCTTTTAAACGCTTAAACGCAAATTCGGAATAAGATATCTTTTATTCTCCTTTCGTATTATTCAATTTTTTTACTATTTTGTTTGTTCTCATCGTTTGATTGCGTCGTGTTTGGTTTAAAGCAGATTATCCGGGATCTCTTGGAAAAGTTAGGGTTTCCTGACTTCCTAAAGTTTACGAAAATCGACGGTGCGGATTTCGGTTCCCACAGTTTGGCGCTAGAAGGAGGGGACCTTAGTGATTAATCTTTCTTGCAACCACAGAACGCCCAGTCAAGCATGTCATCTAACGACACCAACAACCAACGGCCTCACGACGAATCGAGTCCTGATAACGTTGACAACACTCCTGCGACCACATTCGTGCGGTTAACGCTGAGCCCAACACCGCGACAGTCGAGGAGATGAAAAAACTGATCTCCGCCTATAAAAAAAGGGCGGAAGAGCAGGGTAAGCTCATGGGTTTCTCGCTAAACTGGCCAGAACCCTAACTAAAGGAACCCGAGTTGTCTTTCCTCGCGGGACCACTAGGCTCTGAGGAAGAAGACTCAATTTTGCGACTCCTTTGGACCGGACCGCGAACGCGCAGGAAAATCAGCCGGAACAAGATCCGGACGAAATCACTCATGCACCAGCACAGAAAAACCCGAGCAATTTTCCACCATTGGAAGAAGACAAAGAAGAAGGAGAAATTGAGCGCGTTAACGTGGATTCCAACAGTCAGTCCGAGCCTTCGGACCAAGACGTGGACGTGAATCCAAGAAGGAGAAGGATCCACAAGGTTCAAGAGGACATGCTCGATAAACCCATGACGTAAGAGGAAGAAAACATCTTCTGGGTAGAGCAGGAGAAGCTGGCTGAAGAGCAGACTCGAAAAACTCGTAGCAAACACCGACAAACTCGGAAAACTGCTAAGGATGAGTCCGAGATCCGCGATATTTGTATTGATCTGATGAGAACAGTTGCGGAAGTAGAAGCGGTGAAATTGCAGATTCATCATGCGAGTAGCTCTACACATGAGATCGACCGGCTGCTCGAGGAAGCTCGAAAACTCCTTTCACACCCCGTATCGTAAAAACCAGGGTATCGGATCCAGAAAGATCAAGTTACCAATGTACAATGGTACAAATGATCCCAAAGCACACCTACAGGCCTTTGAGATCACGATGGGAAGGGCCAAGTTCAAAGACAATGAAAGAGATGCCGACCAATGGTGCCTCTTTGTCGAGAATCTTGATGGAGCTGCGCTCTAATGGTTCTCCCGCCTTATGAAGCTTCCGCCAACTCGCTTTGGAGTTTCTCAAGCAATACTCGTTGTTTATCAACCAAGACACTTCCAATGTCGACCTATGGAGCTTGTCTCAAAGGGAGGATGAATCACTCCGCGACTTTATCAACCGATTCAAACTTGTTATGGCGAGAGTCAGCGGGATCAGCGATAAGGTAGCTGTGGACGCGCTTTGAAAGACGCTCTAGTACAAGTCAAAGTACAGGAAGTGGATCACCCTTTAGAAACCGCGAACCATCCAGGACGCGTTACACAAGGCCACGGACTGTATCATGATCGAAGAAGAGACCAAGGTGCTGTTGCAAAAGCACAAACCGATGAAAAATTCTTCGAGAGAACCGGCTTAAGATCAGAAGTCGAAAAAGAAGAAAACTGGCCATCGCGAAGGAGAAGAAACCAAGGTGGCGCATAACTATGCCATCAACTCCGGCTCTGAGCAAGGAACAACCTCGGGAAACACGTGGACCCAAAACTCCAATTACAATGAGAACGTCTTCTGCGCCTTCCATCAGACTCGCGGCCACTTGACCATTAACTGCAAAGTTCTCGAAGCGAGATTGGCAGCAAAACTAGTCGCGGAGAACTCTCCGGAGTAACAAGCGGTGAAGGAACTTATCCGTGACTCTG
The DNA here is from genome assembly GCA_012274485.2 of Sinapis alba. Classification (NCBI taxonomy): domain Eukaryota; kingdom Viridiplantae; phylum Streptophyta; class Magnoliopsida; order Brassicales; family Brassicaceae; genus Sinapis; species Sinapis alba. Next base: position 58,655 of record MU105573.1, on the reverse strand, counting down.
ATCATCCTCCAAAAATGACAAATCTCCCCAAACCGAAAACTCTTCGAGAGACAAACTCGGAAGGAGACAGGATGAGAAGGGCAACGACAGCAACCGTCGCAAGATTAACATGATCATCGGAAGATCACAGTTTTGTGGCGATGCAGTCTCGTCGATCAAGGCCTATCAACGAAAGGCATAAGCAAGCGAGAGATGGCCAGCCTTGTCTCCGCCCTCGGATAACCAAAATAACTCCATCACCTTCGAGGAGGAGGAAGCTGGCAAAATCGATCAACCTCACTGCGACCCACTCGTCATTGACCTCGTAATCAAATATCTCACGGTCGCCAGAGTATTTATCGATACTGGGAGCACAATCAACGTCATCTTCCGCGATACACTCAGGAGGATGAACGTCGAATTGAAAGAAGTCGTACCAACGCCAAAACCATTGACCAGTTTTTCTGGCGTAATCGAAATGACTCTTCGATCGATCAAACTCCCATTCATGGCGAAAGAAGTGACAAAAATCGTCGACTTCGCAATCGTGGACTACCCCTCCATCTACAATGTAATCATGGGCACTCCATGGCTCAATGCCATGAAGGCAGTCTCTTCAACCTATCATCTAGGCATTAAATTTCCAACTCAAAACGGAAGCGTCGTGATCTAGGGGAGCCAGAAACAGTCGCGACTCTGTCTTTTAGCTGAACACAAGCTAAGATAAATCATGACTACTTTGATGGTAAAACCCAAACAAGCAAAGACCACTTAGCCACCGGCTGAATACGTCTCTCAAATTTGCCTTGTACTCGATATTTTTTATTTTTTCGATAATAAGAAAACGCAAATCTTGCAAAGTCACTTTTATCGTACGATCATCTAAAACTTTTCTGAACTATCCAATTACGAATCAAACTCTTCGATACAATCACTAACTTGTAAAACACCTTCCGGTAAAACACCATCGATGCCCTACCCTCGAAAGTTCAAACATCATTTCACACCCAAAATTGTCAATTTACACACATTATACTTTCACAGCATAATGCAAGACATCGCACGAAACCTCCAAAAATATACTTTCAAAATTCAGAAATAGTCCACCCGCGACTATAATCATAAACGAGCACTCGCTCTTACACCTCATTCGCCGATTGGCCCCGGCGAGTACATCAGCCGTCCTAAGCAGACGCACCTAACCTTTCTCACGAACGGTTCTCATACCTCCGACTAGGATAATTGCGCACAAAAAATCCAAAATTTTGGTCAGCAGTTCTAGGAGATTTAAAAATTATCCTTGGAGAGTTGCTCGATTCCGACCATACAAGTCATATAAGCCGAGAACATATCACAGACTTTAAAGCAGTACAAAATCAGGTTGAAATCGCAACATGCAAAACGAAAGCCGATTAGTCATCGAACAGCCTTAACCGAAAGTAAACTTAGGTATTGCCCTAAACCCAACACACTGGTGTATAACGTCTCAAGTCATGAATATCGAAAGATACGAGATCCTGAAAGCATGTCTCTTCGTTCACATCTAAACGCACATGGAACTTTTCCACGCATCTAGAACGATCAATGAATAGAACGATACACAAATACTAGTTAGATGGGAGATGACAACTCGCGTTCTTCCCTCTACACAAATCAAGATCACAACTTCAAAAAACTCTACTAAAATACAAACTGTTTTTCAATATATAAGCCGTTAAAGACAGGGATTTGAAGCCACGTATGGCCAAACCCAAATAAAAAAACGACCACATTTGGCCTAAGTATAAAATTAAAAACGGCCACATTCGGCCCGACACAACTAGAAACATGAAAATAACCACGAACGGATCGTTGAAGGGTCAAGCTCAAAATTGCCTGACATTGAACGACCAAACATGCCAAACGACTGATTCACCTTAACCCCCTCGTCGGAAACCCCGGGCATGGTCTCCACCGTATCAGGGGAAACTGGGATAGGATCTGAACATCCCAGCACCTTCTCCTCGAGAGGAGGGATCATAGCATCGACGCCTTCGTACTCGCCCATATAACTGGTCATGATGTCCATTTCAGCTTGGAAAGCGTAGCCTGCGACCCTTGTCTGTGACAAGACACCAACGGCTCCACGACATTCCCTGAAATCGCCCATGAGCTCTTGAGCTTCTTAAGCTTTTCGATATCATCCTTGAACTGAGCATCACGACCAGCGATCACCGCATCGACTTCACGTTTGCCTCGCCTTTCTGCACGACGAAGCTTCTTAGTGTGCCTCCTTTCCATATCCTCGTTTCGGGCGGTGGCCTGTTCTCGGAGAAGAGAAACCTCGCTCTCTGCCCTCTCAGCCTTGAAACGGAAAAGTCTCGCCTCTTGATAGCTCGCCTTGAGGACCGAGTTGAATGAGAGCAGTCCCTGCACATGTTCAAAGGAAACATATCCCAGAAAATATATATGGAGTTCAAATTACTAACCGCGTTGACCATCCTGGAACCTTATGCAAATGCTTTCGATCTCGCCTAACCATCCACGGTAGGAGGAAGATCGAACTCGGCCGGAAGATCCTTGAAAAGGTCATCAAATTGCAATCCGGCAGGGAAAAACTGCTAGGACCACTCCCGTTTCCCAAAGTAAAGTTAGAGGGCCATCCATGCAAGGAGAAGTCATCCGAGGAAAACTCAAGATCGCCTAGCTCGACCCCTTTACCCTGGGAAGGCCCTGCGTTCCCCTGAGACACCAGAATGTCCCTCGACAAGAGCTCATCCATTGCCATTTTGGATCCCTTCTCCACGACCATTTCGGGATGAGATCGCGGCTGGTGATGTTTCAAAGCCTTCCAAACTGGCTTTGCAGTAAAAGAATACCAAAAAACGAACCAGTCCGAAGAAGATCCCTAACAACAATCACATCGTCCGGAAACGGACGTAAAGTGTTGGTCTCTGTAAAAACAAAGAACGAGAAAGTTAGATATCGACGGAACAAGAAACATACATATATCCAAACAGTACTATAACGACCCCATTCACTGCAAAAAACAGGAATGCAGCTTTATTCAATCGACGCGCTATTGAAGAGGACGAAAAAGAAGCATTTCTCCCACGCATGACCATTCAAGATTGTCTCCCGTAAGATTGACATGGTGTGTATTTTGTTCTAGCAGGGTAATGAATATCCTAAACAATCTACTGTCAAATTAACCCTAATCTTAACACACTCTGTAATACTCTTGTCAAAAGAGATCATGTGTAGCACTTAGGGATCAAATCCACAGAGAGCAAAGTCACACAATAGATTTCTTATTTCTAAGGATTAAGCTAGGTAAATATATATATATTAATAATGAATAACCATATTAAGGAAATATTCCTTGTCAAGAAGTAGGATGCAATATGGAAATATGCTACTTATGCAAATATGAAAATATTCTAGATGTAAATATAAATGTAAATATGCTAGATCTAGGGTTTTAAGCTTTATGAATTATAATGGATAGGAGGCACGAAAATGTAAATATTCTAGAACTCAAATGTTAACTATTATGACCCTTTTAAACTCCAACTCTCATATGCGAGCAAAAAGAATGACCATCGATCCACGGCTGAGGTCTGGTGTCGATCGACAGTGAAATCAGAAGGAAGTGTGGATGAGATTTGATAAGTCCATCAGCCTTATTAGACCAGCTCTCGCATGTATCTAACAGCCTAGTTCAACATAATCTATTATGGCATAGAACCTACTCTCGTAGTTGTCCATGTCCTATTATCGAGATCCTAGTTAGCTACTCTAGGATGCAAACATTAAGCACAACTCAATTGATGGATATTAACTTAACCTAACAATCCTATTTTGGGCTAATCTATAGATGCACTCATACAACCCTAAATCTCATAAGTAACTACTCAAGCATGATCTTTGTCACAAAAATCATAGATGAATATAATAGATATGATATAAAATATAAAAACCAAAGGAGTTCGAGGAGGACTCTGAAGGAGTCTCTCATTTCTCTCCTAATACAAAATGAATCTAAAAATTCTCTCTCTCTCTCTCTCTCTATTATGATATGTGTGTCTCTGTCTTTTATGATATAAATATAAAAACCTAATTCTAGGTCAAAACTCGTCCAAGGTATTTTCGTCTTTCTGTCTTGGGCTTTGATCATCGATCGATGGCAAGTGTGCTGCATCGATCGCTCTCGAGCTCAGATCGTCGGTCGACGCCTTATGTGATCCATCGATCGATGGCTTCGTTGACTCCCTAGATGATCAGCTACGGATTCTTCTCTTCTAAATGCTCCAAAAGCTCCAAGTATCTCATATATCTCCAAAACGTTCATGAAACTGTAAATATACTAAAACATAGCCTAGGCACACATAATAGACTCTAAATAGACCCTATAATATAACCTAAAACTGGTAATAAATAGGTTATATCAATGATCGAGATGTGGGTACAAGGCGCGAGGCGATATACTCCCCCCGTCATGGCCAGTGGCTTCAAAAGAGCCTCGAAATAGTCAACACTAAGGGGCACCCCATGCTCGTAACTTACTAAGATCCCAAGGAGGAGATGAAGACTTGTAAGGTTGATTTGACCAATTGGTAGACCAAAGCGGTTCAGAGTACGAACGATGATCTCCGAGATTGGAAACCATAGGCGGCAACACATAATGTGCACCTCGTAATAAGTGAAATAGCCCACCGGGAGATCATCCGCCCTTTTGCCTTGTCACGGAATCCGAAACTCCACGTCTTCTGGAACATGTCCAAAATCTCGAACAGTGTTGAGGAATGGGTACGAGCTCTTGCTCAGAAGACTTTGGTCCCACCGACGGGGATGCCTGCTAGAAAATTGCGCCTCAGGTGGAGGGGTCAAGCCTTCGCATGAAGCAGCCCAATACGCCTCAGCCTCCCCAGGATCAACCGAATGCGGAACAACTCAGGCTTTGGGATAAACTCTTCTTCATTTCGAGCATCTTCATGACGAATCTTGACTTTCTTAGAAGCTCTCTTTTTGGTAGACATGGATTTCAAATAGTAAAATAAGGGAAAAACTAATGAGAGAGAATGAGAGAGACAAATTCTACCTTGGAGAAAGTGAGAAAGTGAGTAAAAACTCAATACTTACTCCACCTACTTATAAGCAAAAAATTTACTATTCACTCTCAGAATCTCGATCGATGATTCCGTCTAATTTGCACAACCAACCTGATCGCCCGCTAGAGCCTCACGCTAAAGGCTCACGGCCTAACGAGCTGGGGGCTAACTGTTGGGATCAAAATCGGTCACAACGAAATCAATGGCTCAAGTCCTCGGAAAATGCTTCTTCCAAAGCTTTGGCTCAGAAAGTTTTCAAAAAACGATCTAGCCACAAAAAGCAAGTCACCTTACGGTGAGTCCCACCTTGAAAACACGGGTCGCCATATGGTGACCCGCACACGCAGAGCACAAGTCACCATATGGCAACCTGAACGGTACAATCTGGGTCGCCACATGGCGACCCAGATCCACACAGTCCGGGTTGCCATATGGCTACCTAGACCAGCACAGTCTGGGTCACCATATGGCGACCTAGACCCGCACAGTCCGGGTTGCCATATGGTGACCTAGACCCGCACATTCTGAGTCGCCATATAGCGACCTAGACCTGCACAGTCCGGTTCGCCAATTGGCGACCTAGACCCGCACAGTCCAGGTCGCCATATGGAAAACTAGACTCGTCAAAGACTGGGTCGCCAAATGGCGACCTTAGCTCTCCTAGTCTGGGTTGCCATATGGCAACCTGTGTCTTTTCTTCGTATTCCTCTTCGAGTCGCGATCGAAATGCTCTTCTTTTTGTCTCAATCAGAGTTCCCATTGAGATTTTCCGGTATAAACAAGTATGACTCGACAAACAACTTCTAGCTCGACAAATACAGCCTCCAGGTCGCCATATGGATACCTGGATCACTCCCTCTAGTTTCTCTCTCGAATCCTGATAAAATGCTTTTCGTTTCGGCTCGATTTGAGTTACCATTGGAACTTTATGATAAAAACCACGAAGACTCGTTTTTCGTATGAAGTTCAAACCGATCGTGTAAAACGGCAACGGTTGGCTTAACTCCAAAGTTGCCTAAGCTATACGAGAAGTTTGAACCCATGCTTAAAATCGACGTCATTTCAAAGAGGATCTTTCGGAGAAAACGGAAACACGCTCAAAGTCAGCAAAACGGCCCGAGAGGCCTAAAACGCGACTAAAAGGCCCGCTTACGTTTTCATACGAAACCAAGCTCAGTGGTGTTACGACGGTCTATGTTTATTCACACAAAGATAAATATCAAAAAATCAGAAGATAAATGCAAAGTTTCCGATGGTAACCATGAAGATCGAGTGAAAAAGGAATATTCCCGAAGTGATAAACTCGACCAGGGGCAGAAAAGAAGCGCAAAAACTGCTTTGAAGACGAGTATATAAGAGAAGTCGAGGCTGGAGATAAAGATATAGAACTTTACGCATTCATAGCAAACTTAGAGCAATAGGCATTTATTTTTGTTTTGTATATCAAACTACCACTCAATTAGGAATTTGCAGTTCTTAGGTTACTAGAACTAGGAACTCACCAACAACTCTTGTGGCCAAGGCTCTTTCTTTCTTGTAAACGCTTAAACGCAAATTTGGAATAAGATCTCTTTTACTCTCCTTTCGTATTATTTAATTCTTTACTTTTTGTTTGTTCTCATCGTTTGATTGCGTCGCGTTTGGTTTAAAGCAAATTATCCAGTATCTCCTGAGAAAGTTAGTTTTTCCTGACTTCCTAAAGTTTACGGAAATCGACAGTGTGAATTTTGGTTCCCACAAACATTGCATATGTGGATTGTTAGTAGTCGAGAAAAGGACGGAAGGACATATGATACTCCTACTGCATCTAAGGTTGCTGCACTGATTCCATGAGATTTCAATTTGGACATGGATAAAAGAGATATTGTTTTAGAAGAGAAGAAAACAGGATGTCTTAAAAGGATCAGTGAAATACATCCATCTTATCTGGCACTTCAATACGCTCTCATATTTACTTACGGTGAAGATGGATTCAGACTTGGCATTAAAAAAGAACAACTGAAGCGACAGCCCAGCATAAGAGACAAAATGTCAGTATGAGACAATGGTATACGTTTCGGCTTTATGAAAGAGAGAATGAGTGTCATACTATTTTATTTTACATTCTAAGAGGTTTTTCAGCAATTTTTGGTAGTTTCCTACACTACTATAGAATCTAACAGGCTGCGTTATCTGCGAATGAACCAGAAGTGTTTAAGATCAGTTTCAGATATGTATCTGCGCCTGAAGGTGGATGGAGAACTTTTAAATTTCCTATACACTATCGTTCCATACCATTTGAGAGGATAAAATTTCATTTACCGGGAAAAACAGATTGTCATTTTCAAAGATGATGACAAATATGAAGAAGTTACAAGTCGCATTCTTATTAAGAATACTATGTTCATGGGCTTGTTTAAATTAAAGAAGGTCAGTTCTGTTGCTCGGAAACTAACTCTCGCTGAAATCCCAAAAAGGTTTATTTGGAAAAAAAAAAGCGTAAATTTACTGACAGAAAGAGAGGATACTTTATTAGCAGAATCAACTATGCTCCACGAAAAATTGAACAGGTTTGGTATTTGCGTGTCTTGCTGAATATTGTAAGGGCTCCTACATCTTTTGAGGAGATCAAAACATTTAACAATGTTCGCTATCCATCATACAAAGAGACGTGCTTTGCTCGGGGTTTATTAGAAGATGATCAAGAATACATAGACGATATTGTGAGAAAAAGTTTTACAGGTTCAGCATCTTATATGCGTCAGTGTTTTGTTGTCATGCTCATGTCAAATAGTCTGTCAAAGCCAGAAATTGTTTGGGAAAATACTTGGGAATTTCTATCTGATGACATTGAGTATCACCGTAGAAAGCTATTAAATAGACCAGGTATGATTACTCTTATCTTTTGTAAAACCGCAGCATAATACACTCCCATTATTTTTCTCGGAAATTAAAAATATGTCTACTTTTATTATGTAGATCTATGTTTGAGTGAAGAGGAGATAAAACAACTTACTCTTCACGAGATTGAGAAGATTTTGAAGAGGAATGGTACTTCTCTGGAGGCATGGGATTCAATGCCAAAGCCAATATCTGATTTTGACCAGCAGGAGAATGTATTGATTATGGGCGAGCTTGCTTATGACAGAGAGCAGTTAAAGACTGATCATGATCATGACTTTTTAAAAATGACAGACGAACAAAGAGAGATTTATGATGAGGTTCTCAGTGATGTCTTAGATAAGAAAGCAAGCGTGTTTTTGTGTATGGCTTTGGTGGAACTGGAAAAACTTTTTTGTGGAGATTGTTATCTGCTGCTATTAGATACAGAAGAGAAATTTGTTTGAATGTTGCATCAAGTGGTATAGCTTTGCTACTTCTACCAGGGGGAAGGACAGCATACTCTAAATTTGGAATACCAATTAACCCAGATGAGTTTTCAACTTGCACACTAATTCAAGGATCTGATCAAGCAAATTTGATTAAAGTAGCTTCTTTGATCATTTGGGACGAGACATCAATGATGAGCAAACATTGTTTTGAACCGTTGGATAGAAATATGACTGACATTGTTGGGAACAAGGACAATTTGCCTTTTGCTGAAATTTTAGACAAGTGTTGCCTGTCATTGATGGAGATAGAGATCGAAACCAATGAAGTGAAGATAATGATAACAACCTTGACGTATAGAACACCATCGATGTGGATGCTGACGTTATCCTTTGTAATTGCAGTCTGGTTCCCAATTTCGGAATCGCTTCCTCCTTGAGTGAGTGAACATACGCGATACGATCAACGCCGGGAACAAGGAAGTGAATCCCTGACTCCAATGCCTTGATGTATATGCGGAAACGCTCAATCATGCAGGCTCTCTTCTCCGGCACGATTTGGATTCCCCAGTTCACTGGGGTCTTGATTTGGTAGCTATGAGGAGACAATTAGCATATCACCAACCGATCGAAACCCTAAGCGAGACTAATCGTTCAAATTTCGTGAAACTCTGAGCTTAGGTTACCTGTTAAAAGCATGGCCAGGAGAGCTGAAGTAGCTGACAGAGGGAGTAGTGGCGGCGCCTGAGAGTAGGGGAGAGTGAACAAGAGCCGAAGAGTGACGGAGGTAGCTAAAGGACCTAACGGCAACGGATCTTGACCGAACGATTTGGTTCATCTTTGTGTAACTAACTCTGGAAGGAGAAACAAACTAATCTTTTTATCTGATTTTGAAATCTCTTTTTCTTTTTTCTTGAACTGGCTTTGCTTACACACTTATATACCCATGAAAAAAATAACTTGGAGAAGAGGCAAAATCAAACAAAAACAGATTTGTTTGGGTTATTTGCTTGACCCCAAAGCAAAACTAAAGAGTCCTCCCTCACCTTATTATTATTATGAACCTTGTTTATGTTTATCTAATTATAAGATTATGTCATTTTTGGTTTTAAGATAAGAATGTCACATGTATATCCTTTATTAGAAAACTAGAATATAATATCTTATACTAAATTTTCAATATGAATTTAAATATAAATTGCATAAAATCACAAGATATGCATATAAAATTTGCATTGTGCTTTCCATTTTATAAACTTTAGGCACATATGACCCGTTTTACCGAGGTTTCTACCGAATCCTCATACTAAATAGGTATGCATTGTTAATCCATAGTCTATTGATTGATGAGCATTACAACTTGTTAGGGGCATAAGATCAAATAAGCTTTGAGAAACTAAAGTGTATTAAGAGAGTTTGCTCATGCTATTTGCTTGTTTCTCGTAGGATGTCATGCTGAAGGCTAGAAAGTGTCTCTTTTGGTTATAAGTTCTCATCTTCAAATATTTTCTCATTTGAGTTCTTGAAAGTTTACTTATGGACAAATAAATGACTAGTGTAAAGGAATTGATATCTTGCATATTTGCATGGTTTTAATCATCTCTTCTTGTACATTTTAATCATTTAGAATATCATTTAGGTATGTTTAGGTTGTATTGCATTACATATATCCATATCAGGTGATGAAGATATCAAAAGTGACTTTGGAGCATTTGGAGGTGAATTTGAGAAAAGAATGGTGATTCTGGTCATGAAGCTGCAAGAAAAAGAGACCACTCCCAGTTCGATATCTATCTATTGCAGCGTCTCGTCATGCCACTGCTAAGGAAATGGAGGAGCCATTCTTGTTAAGTGTCACAGCTTTATAAATTAATCCAAACAATCACTGTTATCTATTTTATATTAATGTTAACATAGATATATAATACATTTTAAATATCAGTATCTATTAAATGAGGTTTTCTATTCATATGGTTTTATGATCATTTATATTTTTATAAAAAAATTTAAGCCATTGATAACAAAATTATTAATATGAGATAGTTAATAGTTTTAATCATTTATAATTGTGTTAAATTTCAATGCAAATTTTGAAATTAAAATATTAAGTTCTAAAAATTTTCAATGCAAATTTCAGAATAAAAATCGTATATTTTTATGGTGTAAAATTTATTTTATGATAGTAATATATATATATATATATATATATATATATATAAATGAATATTTATTAAAAGAAACTTTTTACTCATATAATTTTATAATCATGTGTATCTTTTTATAGCAAAGTTTTAAACCATTGATCAAAAACTTAATGTGAAATTTTGAACAGTTTAAGTAATCTATTTTCACTTCCAGAAATTTAAAATATAACATAAATGGAAAGGTAAACTTTTAATATATGGTTACTATGATTAATAATTAATTTTAATAATATAAATTAAAACAAAGATATAAAAGATACACAAATTGTTTTTAAATCTTTGTTATTTAAAATATTTTTTTCATATATATATATTTTAATCACATTAAGTAATTCTATAACTTATATTTAAGGAAAAAATGAATTATATTATTGTACATAATAATTAGTTTTATAGTTTTTTAATAATAAGTAGTATATATTTAGATAAATTAACCTATTTTCTAAGGAATAATTTTGTAATTGTGACATATATCATATTTTAAATGTTGTAATGCTTTACAGATAATATATAATGGATATTATATATTTAGATAAACTAACCTAACATCTCCAAAAGCAACTTCAAGAAGTTTTGTATGCTATTAAAACAATTTCAAAACTTCAAAATGTGAAATTGTGAAAAGCGAAATTCCATATTTGAATTACTACCGTACAAAACTACATATTTGAAGTTTATTATTTTTAACTCCTTTCAATTATCTTTTTTCAAATAATCATGTTAAGTTTTATAGTTATCATTTTATTATTTATATTTTTTATCTTACACAAAATACAAATATATTACTAATGGTAAAGCAAAATATTATAAAAACAATATCACAATGCACATTTAGTACAAATTATAAAATGAAAATAAAAAACAAATTATATGAAAACAAAATTATTACATCAACTAAAAAAAGTACAAGATTTCAACATTGTTACTTTGTAGTCTACAAATAAAAATAAAAGACTCAATTATTATTTTAAAACACATGTAATATACTTTATAATGTATTATCTTACTAATTAACAGTGTGTATAATATTTAAATCATATATTTTATTGATAAATATAATTTTTATGATTTTTATTAACTTTTATCAATAAGGATTATAGTATAACATGTATAAAAAATTAAAGTTTAATTTGATGTTTTTTTAGAGAGAAGCACCCTCAATATTTAAATTTGAAGTTATGGCAAGTTGTTTTTAGAGATGCTCTAAGAGCATCTCTACAAGTACTCTTTATTTTGAAGTTTGCAAAACTATATATTTAAAGTTTTAGCGTGTTCTTTCCCAAAAACAAAACTTCAAACTTAACTTCAAAATTATTTATATTTTACCCAATGATCTTTATATTTTTCATAGTTAATCTAAATTCATAAAATAATTTATAAATAACTAACACAAATATTAAAATATTACAACAATATTAATTAATAAAATTTTACACTAAAATATAAAATTATAAACAAAAATACATAATTAAATATTAAACTACAAGCAAAATATCACATTATTCCATAATGATTCTATATATATGGTCAACTAGTGCATTTCAAAATTAAAATAATTCTATTTATTTTTTAATTTGTAGATTACGAGCTAAAAATTATAGAAATTGGATATTCTCATTTTCCTCCATTTCAATTGTTACTTCTGCCACTAATCTTGTATCCTTTATCAGCGTTATTGATATCATGTTTATCCTTAATTATCATGTTATGTATTATAATTCATGACATCATTATATCATGCAATACTTCTTTCTTCCGGTAACGAGATGATATTGCTATAATAATGAATTTTGATTGCAAAACTCAAAATTCATGTGCAACATCTTTTCGACATACTTATTGTTTTGATGCAAACAATTTTTTATTTGGACCTTGAGAATTGCTTATTGTTTGAATAAGAGTTGACAATTTCTGATAAATTCCAACATATTTTCGACATGCTTCATGTATCTTTTAAAAAAAATATTCTATTGAGTTTCTTTGTAATATTCTTGTTTTCTAACTCTAGTTTTAAAATATTATAAATTTTATGTTAAAATTTTAATTTAATTTTATATGTAAAATTTAAATTTATACAAAAAATAAAATATTTATGATATATAAGAATTTTAAGGATTAAAACGACAAATGAGAAATAATTTAAGAATTATAAATGTGATGAGTAATTGTAAGAACTAAAACGTAAAATAAAATATGAAACTTAAAATTTGAAGTTGTAAATAATGAAACTTCAAATATAAAGCTTTACTTTTCAAAAATTCAAATTTAAAGTTTTAAAGTTCCTTTTTTTTGAGCAAAAAAACTCTATATTTGAAATTATAGAATTTTTTTAGGAGATGCTCTTAGATTGGAGATGCTCTTAGATTGTAAAAATATTTTTACTGATGACACATGTTATATTTTAAATGTTTTATTGCTTCAAAAATAATATATAAGGAATATAGGAAACTTTGCATACATGTATAAAAAGATTCGTTAAGAATCAAAAAAAAAAAAGATTTGTTAAGAATTTTATGTACGAATACGTCGAAAATTTATGCTATTTTTTGTCCAATATACAAACGTGGGTTCACATGTCATTTGAAAGACGTTAGCCATATGTAGCTATCGCTTTTTTTCCCTTCTTTTCTGCAAGGGACGTAGTTGTTGTTTTCTAAACAAACAACAAGTTGGTTAAAAAAAATGTGTTAAAAAAATGTGTTAAAAAAAGAACAAACAACAAGTTAGGTGAATAATTTTTGTTGACAATCACTCATATTCAACGGTGCACATTTTCTTTGTTAACATCACTATCTATTATTTTTGTGATAACTTCTCTATTTAATTATGTAATTATCTCCTATATATTTTGAGAAATTGTTTTTAGTAATAGTGTTAACCTCAACCACGTTTCACTAGTAAAAAACGCGACCATACCCACGAATTAGTCACGTAAATTTCGTAGCAAAATCCAAGCAGCCACAAAATTGATACAAAATTGCCATGCAAAGTAAAACGTGGCTAAGCGTATCAATTTCGTAGCAAAATTTGCTACGGGTTTGCTACAAATTTAAACGTGGCAACCTATAGCCACAAAATTAATACAAAAACAATGTGGCAACATTGCTTCGAAATAAAACATAGCATTCTCGCGTAAATAATAGCTACAAATTGCTACAACTATTTCGTGGTAATAGATATTTGTAATAGAATATTATTAACCTGTCGGAAAAACAAAAGAATCGTTCCCACGAAAGAAAATCGTAGCAAAATCGTGACTAGTCCACCGAAAGAAGTGTTACACCAATCAAATCCTGCAAATGTGGCAGGGATAAAAACAAAAATATAGCCACAAAATAGTTCAGTGGCAAAAATTGTGGCTATTTTTCTTCCATGCTATCCCATCCGTCAGATTGGGCGCAGAAAAGATTTGAAATTGGCAGGGTTGTGGGAAATTTCGTAGCTATTTTTGTGGCTATTCGTAGCAAGAAAGATGACAATTTACGTGGCATATTGTAGCAAAAATGTGACTTTGTTTTCCTATATAAGAAACCATGAGTTCATTCGTTGAAGTCACAAGAGATAGATTTAAAAAAAAAAAAATAAGAGTGAAAAAGATCATCAGTTTCATATTATTTTCAAAATCGAGAGTGGATGGATCAACATATTGATCCAGTCGATAATAATGTTTCAAGAGAGTTTATGGAAGGCGTTGAAGTTTTTGTTGCATTTGCCTCTAATCAAGATTCATTCAAAGAGGGGGGGGGAACCATGTTATGTCCTTGTGCAAGATGTCAAAACTGAAAGCAACATGACTGAAGAACCATATCTTTCGCCATCTTTACCGAGTCGGCTTCAAGAGTAACTATTATATCTGGTCAAGCCACAGAAAAAATTATTATGATGTTGGAGAATCATCGATGGGAGGTCACTTTATGGGAGAAGAACCAACGTACGTGGAAGAAGAGGCATATCAAGAGAACATTGCAGTAGGAGACTTTGGGACGCCCCATATGTTGGAGAATATTATGGAAGCACCCAATGAAGAGAAATATGAAGAAAGAGTGTTTCAGACTTTTGAAGCCGCCAATCAACCATTACATGATTGATGTGTTGAAGGTATTTCTCAATTATATTTGGCATCTCGTTTAATGAAAGTAAACAATTGATCATAATTTGACGGAATCATGTATGGATGAGATATCATAAACTTTTAGAGATGTTATGCCACAACCAAATATAGCTCCTGCGTCATATTATGAAACGAAGAAGCTGACGAAGTCACTTGGTCTCCCTGTTGTGTAGATCAATATTTGTGAGGATAATTGCATATTATTTGGACGGAAGATCGGGACCTGGTGGTGTGTTGGTATTGCGGGAAAGATAGATATCACCAAAGGCGAATGCTTCACAAATGTGCTGGCACGCGGAACATGTGTCTCCCGAAGGAGAAATGCATCACCCTTCTGATGCAGCAGCTTGAAAGCATTTTAACAATGTAAATCCTAATTTTGCTGCGGAAAGTCGAAATGTTTATCTAGGATTGGCTACAGATGACTTTAATCATGTGGGTATGAGCGGTGAAGCCCATTATGTTTGTCCTGTAATCGTAACCCCGTATAACCTACCTCATGGTATGTGTATGAAAAGAGAATATTTATCTTTATCAGTACTAGTTCCCAGGCCAAAACATCCAAAGAAGAGCATTGATATCTATCTGCAGCTTTTAATTGAAGAACTACAAAGTTTGTGGAGTGACAGAGTACAAGCATATGATATCTCAAACAAAGAAAATTTCACGATGCGAACCGCTTTGATGTGGACAATTATTGACTTTCCTACATACGACATAATGTCAGGTTGGATGACTCATGGTCGTCGTTTAGCTTGTCCATATTGTCTATATGAGACAAAGTTGTTTTGGTTACAAAATGGAAAGAACCATAGCTTGTTTGATTGTCATCGAATATTTTTGTCTAAGGATCATCCACCATGGTTGACAGGCGAGGAAATTATGTACGAAAGAATAAATAACATTGAAGGTTTGAAACGAACACCCAAATGTGGAGGAATTGGAAACGAGAACTCGGCTCGGAATATAGATGGATACGGCAAAGATCACAACTGGGTAAAGAAGAGTATATTTTGGGATCTACCGTATTGGGAAAACCTTCTTTTTCGCCACAATTTGGACTTCATGCACGTGGAGAAAATTTTCTTCGATAATCTTATCAACACAGTGCTTAATGTTCCTGAGAAGGCAAATGATAATGCTAAGTCGATGATGGATCTGCCTAATCTGTGCAGGAGGCACAAGTTACATACTAAAGCGGATGGAACAATGACGGTCTCGATATTTCACTTATCCAAGGAAGAAAAAAAGGAATTTCTGGATGGTTAAGGAATGATATAAAATTTACATGCTTCAAAGTTTAGTAGATGTATAGATGAGACGAATTTGAAGCTTTCATTCCTGAAAAGTCATGATCTTCCAAAAGCTGTTTCAAATATTGCATTTTTTTGTAAGATGTTAGGAATTTGCCAATAGAAAAATTTAACTCATATTAAAATATATATACTTAAAGAGAAATATAGATACCTAACTAAAAGAGTATTAAATACGAGATAGAATCAAACAGATTTTTTCTTTCTTCAATTTAAAACTTAATTTTGAATCAAATTGAAACATAAATCATATTAGCATGACTGGCTAACTAATGAGTGTGTTTTTATTGATTTTTAACTTAGTTTTTGGTTGAGATTTGATTAATTTTGTAAGTTTTTTTTTTTTGGAGTTTCTTGGAATTCTTCTTGTATTTTACAGGTTTGTATAACGGGATCAAACAAATTTGGATAGACTTTTGGAGTAATGAAGTAGATGATCAAATTGAGCTGGAAACATGAACAAATGGATTGATCGATTTATGTCAAAGATAAATCGATCGAAGACGCAATATTGCAAATCTGCTAACAAGAACGAGTCAGTCAATCCACATAGATCGACCAATCTGCGTCAATCTGAGAGTAACTTTCCTTATTTACAAAGACACGCATTTTGAAGACTATTTTACCTAGAAATCAACCAGAGACTGTATTCTATCATTGTTTTGTCCTTGACGGCCATAGAGATATTGAGGATGATCTGTGAAACATTGGAACAGTATCGTAGACTTTTGGAACGAGATTCCTGTTGTATTCATTTTGGAATATATTTTATTATCCCTCTCTCATTTTTCAATACAATCATATCATGTTTTCGCTGGAATATTATTATTGTTGTTCTTTGATTATGAGTGAATAATCTAATAGTTGGGTTAAGGAATTCTCTTAGGGGATTTCTTGATTCATTGCTCAATAAATTGTTAAATTAGGGATTTGTGATTTGGATCTTTGCCTGCTGACTTTCTTAAGGATGAGGCTTGACTAATCACCTAGCCTCTAGTTTCAAGATTTTCATCGCACCAAAAATGCTTGATTGAATTTCCGAAATGTCAATAGACGAGAAAGGTTTCTGTAACCAACATAGCTTGATGTTACCGCGCCTTGTGAACCGATCAAACATGAACCTACAACTTTTTTAAAATTCGAGATAAAGTGGAAGCTAGTATTTAGGACTCCAGAATGTTAGCGGTACGGAATTAGGTTAGCTATAGCATTGTGATTTGTGTTCGAAACATCGTTGTAATTTGATACATGTCTGCTTGTTGTGTGTTTAATACTGAAAATATATCCATGAGAATTCTCAATACTCAGCACTTTATCTAATTGTTTACAATTTGTGTTAATTGTCTCCTACTTGCTTTTTTTTTGTTTTTCTGAATTTACTAAACTGAAAAGCCATACAAAAATCTTTCTTTTTAGCTTTAGCTAGTAACTTATTTGAAATTATTTGTATGATCATTGGTTCTTGTATATTCGATATTTAATTACTTTTGTGTACGTGCTATTCTACATTTGAAGTTTATATTTAGTGGACCTGACCCTATCACGAACAAAGGAGTACAAAGATACATGGTTTTTTATTTTAATAGATTGAAAAAGATCTCTTGCTATTTTTATAAAAGAATTATAATTTTTTTACTGATAAAACTGTAAAGCTACCAAAATTGTTTAGAATTTTAAATAAATACAAATTTTAAGAATTTAAAATTATCATTTGCCATAGAATGTAGAGAATTTGAACCGGTCCTGCATATTAAATTACATATTCTAGATTATGTTATATTATAATTTAGATGCTACCAAACTGCAGAACAATATCTAGTTTCAATCTTAATGACTTAATGAGTGTTTAAGATCAAATTGATTTTAATATCACAACGAATCAACAGTCAAAACATACGAGAAAAATCACCAAGGAGTAATGTATATGCGTGAATAAAAATAATAGTCATTTTAGAAAAACATAAATAAACGTAGACTTGAACTAATGCTTTTAGTGGTTTAATTAGATGGTGAAAGGGGTGAATCGCTTCGAGTTGTGGAGTGATTTCACACCATTGTGGTTTGAAATACAATTATGTACTTCAGGTTGTGATGGATTCAAATGAGTGTTCCAAGGTGTTGCTAGAATGCATGATTGTATATGTGGTAAAGTCTCGTATGAGGTTAAAAGCTCTGTACCAATGCATTGGTAAAATAAATTTGACGTTGAGGAAAAAAAATTCGTAGGCCTGATTGACGTAGTTATAGCAGTCGCAATGATTCAGCCGATTTTAATTAAGACAAGTGATACATACGCATAAAATATACATAACCTCTTGTTTACTGTATGGTCCCCATTATTAATTTATTATCAATAGTATCTAAAAAAGGAACATTTTGTCTGAGAACTAAGAATATGGTTGAAAACGTGCTTAAATTCATTTTTAAAGAATTCAATTTGTATTGATCAGTAAAAGATATTAATAATACTTTACAAGTGGTTGTGCTCTCATTATGAGCACTTCAGATATATTATTCACGGTGCAAATGTTTTGCTTTTTAATCAATAAATTAAAGAAACTCAATAAGCTAGAGTAGTACATTAGCATGTTCAGGAATCATGAAGAAGGAACAAAGTGAACAAAATTCTTCAAATTTCGAGATACAATTTGCTATAAGGTATGTGTAAGTCAAAATTACATGAACACGAAAATATTTAAACATCTAGGTTAATCACATAAAATCATGTGAATGTTTATAGATTTATTTATATTTATTGTGTCTGAAAGATCTTTCTGAATGGATTGAATCTTGAATGGAAGACAAAGAACTCAATCTCTTCTTATGAATTATTAGGTTTCTCTCGCATTAACTATAAATTTTATGTGTCGCTTTTGGATATCTTTATAATGGTCTAAAAATATGTATTTAAAGGTGAAGAAATGACCTAATTCTTTTTAACGGTTTCCTTTAGATTAATCTCAACCGTCCATCAAAGTAGATATAAATTAGGAATTACTCATTTATTTATAATTTCATTGGTTACCAAATATATTAAAGAATAGCAATATTCCAATAGAAAACATAAAACTATAAAACCATAGGGAAAAGCAAATATTCTCCGACTTGATCGTTAGTAAGATCCACTAATGTTTTCTTTCTGGAGTCATAAAGCGAGCATAATATGCTATAACTATATTTTCATTTGGTCATCATAAGTGTTTTGACTAATCTAGTAATCAATGTAAGCCATGGCTGTCGCATATCATTCTGAAACATGATCCCTTCCATGTACTACCGCATTGAACACTTTCATAGCTAGACAATAAACATAAGTAAGAGTATCATAATGGTCTTTTTAATGTCTTTAGGGAATCATTATGTTATCATAAATCCAACCAACAATAATGTGTGTGCACATTGGAAATAAAATATAAAAAGATGTAAAATTCATAAAAGAGCTCAAATAATTGTTATACATAGGCTAATTGTAAGCAAATAACATAATTAAGTGATATCCTCAAGATCCATACTTTCAGCATGCTTCATGAAAGTCATTGGAGGTAAAGCTTTTGTAAATATGTCTGCAACCATAAGCTCAATGCCTATATGTTCAATGATAAACTTTTTTTTTTTTTTGACATCTTGCTTCAATGATAGATATTTGAGATTCATATGCTTGTCGCCTTTAGATATCATATCATGTTTAGAGAAGAAGATGCAGCTTGATTGTCACAGTAAAGAGTGAGAGGCTTGTCAACAAACTCAAAGCATCAAACTCCGACACAAAATTCCGCAATCATGTTCCTTGAATAAAAGCATCATAACATACAACATACTCAACTTCCATAGTGGATGTTTAAATCAACTCCAACTTCGTGCTTTTCCATGAGATGACACCTCCACCAAGGAGATACACATAGACGAGAGTACAATGTCTAGAGTCTTTGCATCCACCAAAATCTGAAATCACCATCCATCTGGCGTAGTGGTAAAGTCTGTGAGCCAGGACATAATCGAGATCTTACTTATTCTCGAATCTCACTTGAAAGCAACTCTTGCCTAAATTAGAGCAGGATACAGCTCCTTTAGCACTCCATCTTCGATTCAAGAAAGGTATTAAGTTCCAAATTTTTTGCTCCTTTGGGTTGGTATTAGTTCATTAACTCAAATAGTTTGAAAAGTGTTAATCTCAGGGGCCTTGATAAGTAGCAGAGGAGCCTTTGTCGGTTGTGTGTAGATTCCTTTCCCCTTCTCCGCATACGAGAAGCGATGCGGCATTTTTGTTGTATTGTGTAGAGATCCTTGGAGAATAGAGGAGCTGAAACAGTGTAGATTTTGGTGATTTGGTGGCTGGATTCTTCAGAGACTGGAGCTTGGTTTGTTGTAGTTTGTTCAAAAGATGATTTTCAGGAGAAGATATGAGCTTTCCTTGCGTTAGAAGAGGTAGCTTTTAACATTGGAGGTGTCTTGGGTGGAAGATGGGCTGCGCCCCGAACAAGGCCCATCAAGAAGAGGAGTCTGGCCCAGTCCAACGAGATACAACCGGGTGGCTAATCGTCCCAAACGACTCGGTGGCTCGGCTTTGGACCGCCTTTTACCTGACAGCGTAGGGAAGCTCGGCGCGAGAGGGTGGCTCTCGACTCCTTTTACTCGGCCCAACGCAGGTATGACCCATTAGGTTTACCGACCTAGGGCAAGAGGGGTGGAGGCAACTATAAAAGGAGGCATCGAGGTCGAAGGAAGGGGACAAATAAAAAAGGCAAGACCTAGACTAGTGAACTTGTATAGATCTTGTTGTAACATCCTTCCGAGATAACGACTTTTGTAAAGGATATTCATCCCCCTCTTCTAACCGAAATAAAGAAATAAACCCGCTTTCTCCGAAATAACCCACTAACGAGTCCTGACTATTAGCCAATCACTTAGACGGAACTCGGATCAAACAATTGGCGCCCACCGGGTGGCAGATCGGAAAAAGTACCCCATCATGAGTCATTCAAGTTCCCCTTCCGGCGATGAACCGGAACCAACTCCACCTCTCGCGCCTCTAGCCCCGACCGAGTTTATGGACACCGTCATGGCACGCCTCACACAGCAGGAAGAAGTCCAAAATGTAACAAACATACAGCTTGCTGGACTCGTCGCCGCTCTCGGCACTACTACTGGAGCCACAAGCAACCCAACCCCTGCTCGTCGACATTTATTCCGGACAAACCCTACCACCAGCATCGAAGAACCAATTTCAGATCTCCCAGATCTACCGTTCAACAGTACGATGCATGAGCAAACCGGACTGGCTCCGACGAAACCTCAAGAACAAGGCGGAGCAGACGCTATGACGGTCCGCGAGATCGCCGCTCTCAAGCTTTCCCTCCAAGAGATGGCATCTCAGATCCACCATGTCACCAGCTTGGCCCCCCAAATAGACCGAGTCCTCGCCGCTACCTTGCGGATGCCGTTCTCGCGACAAATCAGCGAAGTAAAGTTGCGTTCAACGGAAAAACTCTGGCTTATGTCTTACTCTGGCAGTTCTGACCCGACAGACCATATGACGGTGTTTAACATCGCGCTAGTAAGAGCGAACTTCCCTGACGAGGAAAAAGAAGCTGGCTACTGCCAGCTGTTTGTCGAAAGCCTAGCAGGACCAGCCCTCACTTGGTTCTCGCGACTTCTAGAAAATTTGGTCCATAGCTTTCGCGACTTATAGGCAGCCTTCTTGAAACATTACATCATGTTCACGCGACAAGGTGCCATGGCTTCCGACTTGTGGCAGATGTCTCAGGCATTGAACCAGAGTCTTCGCAACTACATGGAGAAATTAGAGGCTGTGTTCTCGACGGTCAATATCCCAGACAACATCGCTGTCGACACCCTAATGAATACGCTATGGGTCCATTCCAAGTTTCGAGACGATTTATATCACCACCTGACTTCCTCCCTTCAGGATGCGATCGCTCGCTCACATAACTTCATTCGTATGGAAGAGAACACGCGAGCCATCTTACAGAAGCAAAACGCTTCGAAGCAAAACGCTTCGAAGCAAGCCCAAGCCAAACCAGCCGACACAAGACAAGAGCCCAAACAACATGCATCCTCCGAGAAAAGAGACCGAAAGAAGGGTTTCGTCTACGTCGTAGACGAAGACGACATACCGGCCTCAGCATTGGTCATGCGAGTGAAAGGCTGGAACACCTGGGAGAGAGAGCCTGAACCAAAACCTGACGCGTCACCAAAATCCTCCAGCACCGTGGATCTCAGCAAATTCTGCGACTACCATAAATCTCGCGGCCACGAGACGAAGGAGTGCAAACAACTTCACGAGGCCCTACTAGCATCGTTCAGTAGAGGCGACGCGAAAGTCCAGCCACCAAAACCCAAATCTCAAAGGAACAACCCAAGCTGGACCAAGAATAAAGCCAAGAAGATGCAGCAGGTTCAGGAGGCTAAACCTAAGGGAGAACCGCGAGGTAAGGGCAAGGCCATCGCCACTAACAAGCGCGAGAAAGAAGACGAATATGCAAACACCTCAGCAGAGAAAGATCAGTCGCATAATTGTCGACGCGTCGAGGTCATTTTTGCTCAGCGAGAAACGTCCTCAAACAAAGAAGCGCCCTCGGATTTCGACCTACGCGAGAAACATACACACATGCTCAATAACGCATGTCAGCGAGTAGGTTCAACGAAGTATAGACATATCATTCCAGTTACTCGCTCTACCGGAGGAACCGATCTTCGGGATCATCTCGACAAGATAAAGACCGAAAAATCCGAAACTCACAGCCCACAACCCCCAAGCACCGACCTTCAGGAAAAACTCAACGCCAAAGTTGATGACCTGCGTCTTACTCTTAACCGACGAAAGTCCTTAGACTTGAGGAACCGTCTCGACCAATCCAAGAAACCCCGTGAGGCAGAACAGTCCGCAAAGCTGGAGCACAAAGGTACGCCAAGCGACTTGCGGATCAGTATTGAATAAGGAAGGACCAGACGGCAATCATAAATCAACGTGATTATGGGCGGATCACCGCACTGCAGAGACTCAGTTTTTGCAGTCAAAGATTACCGAGGATGATCCACATATCATTTTGTCGGCCGAGGACACCCTTGGCGTTCACTCACCACATAACGACCAGCTCCTCGTAGAGTTAGGAATCGGGAGATGCGACGTTACCAAGGTTTTAATTGACACATGCAGCTCTGTCGACCTTATCTTTCGAGATACCCTGGACAAAATGGGCATCGATCTGCGCGATATGAAACCCTCAACTCGATCGTTGACCGGATTTAACGGCTCTTCCGAGATAATACTCGGCACTATCCGCCTCCCAGTCTATGCATGCAGTGTTGTTTGTACAGTAAAATTCTCCGTAATAAGCGCCAAATCCCATTACAACGTCATCCTAGGAACACCCTGGATACACTCCATGAAGGCAGTAGCATCGACATACCACCAGTGCGTTAAGTTCCCAGAGCCTGAAGGAAAAATCCAAACCTTATGCGGAGATCAACAGGCCACGCGAGATCTTTTAATCGCCACAGTCAAGCTTCAACAAACAACGGCTCACATCAACGCGGTCGCCAAGTCGATTGAAGGAGTTTACCCCCAAAAGGACGAGATTGTTGAAGTACCTATCGATCGAGCGGACCCAAGTAAGATGGTGCGAGTCGGAGCTCACTTAACCGCCGAAATGCAGGTTGACATTGTCGATTTCCTACAAATAAACGCGTCAACTTTCGCGTGGACAACCGCATATATGAAAGGAATCAATCCCGCCATCATCTCGCACGAGCCAAACGTAGATCCAACCTACAAACCAATCCGTCAAAAAGGCGGAAGCTCGGCCCTGAGTGATCAAAAGCCATGAACGACGAAGTGGAACGTTTACTCGCAGCCGGATCGATAACTGAAGTAGAGTACCCAAAGTGGCTCGCTAATCCGGTCGTGGTGAAGAAAAATAATGGGAAATGGTACGTATGTGTCGACTTCACCGATCTGAACAAGGCATGCCCGAAGGACAGTAATCCGCTCTCCCATATCGACTGGTTGATCGAATTGACAGCAGGGAATGAACTGTTGACCTTCATGAACGCGTTTTCCGGCTATAACCAGATCCTGTTGCATTCCGATGACCGCGAGAAAACAGCTTTCATAACGGATCGGGGAACCTATTACTACAAGGTAATGCCATTCAGATTGAAAAACGCGGGAGCAACATACCAGAGACTCGTCAATAGAATGTTTGCCGACAAGCTCGGTATCTCTATGGAAGTATACATCGATGACATGCTGGTAAAATCGCTCCGTGCAGCAGACCATCTAGAGCACCTGCGCACGTGCTTCACGACGTTGAACGAATACGGTATGAAGCTCAATCCCTCCAAATGCACGTTTGGCGTTATGTCAGGAGAATTCCTCGGATATATTGTTACCCAACGAGGGATCGAAGCTAATCCAAAACAAATTTTGGTGATCCTCGATCTCCCAAGTCCGAAGAGCAATAAGGAAGTCCAGCGACTAACATGCCGAATCGCAGCCCTCAATCGCTCTATTTCGCGGTCGATCGACAAATGTCTCCTCTTTTACGAGCTGTTGAAGGGCAACAAAAAATTTGTATGGGACGGTAAGTGTGAGAGTGCTTTCGTCCAACTGAAAGCGTACCTTACAACGCCACCGGTTTTGGCGAAACCGGAAGAAGGGCATATACTTTCTCTCTATATCGCGGTATCGTCGACCTCCGTAAGTGGAGTCCTGATAAAATATGATTGTGGCGAACAATGACCAATTTTCTATACAAGTAAACGCATGACGGATCCCAAGACACGATACCCGACGCTCGAGAAGATGGTTCTCGCCATTATCACAGCACCGAGGAAGCTCCGTCCATACTTCCAGCCGCACTCAATCGAGATACTGACCAACCAACCGCTACCGATGGTGATGCAGAACATCAATCATTCAGGACGTCTCTCTAAATGGGCCTTCAAGCTCAGCGAGCACGATATAACATACAAGAACAGGACCGCAACCAAGTCCCAAGTGCTTGCTGACTTCTTTCTCAAATTGACTCCCGAACTCCAGCAGGACCTCGTTCTACCTAGCCCGAATTGGGTCCTCCATGTCGACGGGTCTTCCACAGTTAAAGGGTCGGGCGCGGGCGTCCAACTCCAAGCCCACCGGAGAACTGATCAGATAGTCCTTTAGCTTCAACTTCCCAGCATCAAACAAAGAGGCGGAGTATGAGTCTCTAATAACAGGACTCCGATTAGAAAAGGCCGTCCAAGTAAAACGACTCAGCGCTTACTCGGATTTCCAGTTGGTCATGAGTCAATTCAGCGACAAATATGATGCCCTTAATGACAGGATGACGCCTACCTCTGACTGGTGCAAAATCTCGCCAAAGAGTTTGAATTCTTTGAACTCATCAAGGTCCTCAGGGGAGAAAACGTATGCGCCGACGCCCTTGCAGCGTTGGGTAGTAAACTACGCGACCAGGTCAAGCGCACCATCCCAATTCACCGTATCGAGACCCCGAGTATCAACCTCTCCGAAGAAAAGATCCTTTCAATCGCTCCCGTACCCGAAATGCAGCCCGAGGAGTAGATCATTGAGGTGGCAGTGGGCAGCGAGAAGACTTAAAGTACGTAGCATGAAATATGTCGTCATTGAAAGCACCCTCCACCGTTGGACAGCGACCAAAGTCCTACTCCGATGCATCTCGGGCGAGGAAACTAGACTCATCATGGCCGAGACACACGAAGGTGTCGCGGGAAACCATTCTGGAGGACGAGCTCTCGCCCTGAAAATCAGGAATCTTGGGTTCTTTTGGCCAACGATGAACACGGACTGCGAATCATATGCGAGACACTGTGACATGTGTCAGCGACACGCCCCAAACATTCACCAGCCAACCGAGTTACTGCGGACAACGACCGCCCTTACCCTTTTATGCGATGGGGGATGGATATAATCGTACTTATGCCCGCTTCGCGACAACGCCGTTTCGTCCTCGTGATAACCGACTATTTCACCAAGTGGATAGAGGCCGACTCTTTTGTGCGTATAACGGACAAAGAGGTCCAAAACTTTGTATGGAAAAAACTATATGTTGCCACGGGCTACCCTACAAGATTATCACGGATAACGGTTCACAATTCATGTCGGGCGAGTTCAAGAAATTCTGCGAGAGATGGCAGATCCGCCTCAGCTCTTTCACACCCCGACATCCGCAAAGAAACGGTCAGGCCAAGTCATCTAACAAAATCATCATCGACGGAATCAAGAAACAACTCGACCTCAAGAAGGGACTATGGGCCAATGAACTGGATGGCGTGTTATGGTCACACCGTACAACGCCGCGAGGATCCAATAAGACGACTCCTTTCTCGCTCGCATACAGAGTCGAAGTTATGGCTCCTGCAGAGGTAAACGTTACCAGTCTCCAACGCTCGACGATGCCGCATCTCGACAGCCTCAATCGCGACATGCTACTTGACCCACTCGACCAGATCGAAGAAAGGCGAGATCAGGCTCTGCTCCGCATTCAGAACTATCAGAATCAAATCAAAAACTACTACAACAAGAACGTTAAGTCGCAACCACTCGTTCTGGGCGACTTGGTGTTGCGTAAAGTGTTCGAAAATACGAAGGAATAGAAAGCAGGAAAACTCGGAACCAATTGGGAAGACCCCTACAAGATAACACAAGTGGTGCAGCCCGGGGTTTATCGTCTCAAAACATCAACAGGAGACGCCGTCCCACGCGCCTGGAACGCGAAAAATCTGAAAAAATACTACTTCAGAGGATGAAGGCGCGACATCAGTCCACACACACACAAAAAAAAAAAAAAAGAGAGAACCGAGTAGATGCGTCAAGACCACTTTTACTCGGTTCACCATTAAAAAAAATCGACTAAGCCAAAGAGGTACGTAGACAACCTCCGACAATACGGTCACAATGACGCGGGTAAATGCGTTAAAACCACTTTTACCCGCAACAAAAGAACTACGAGTGACCTGATCCCTTTTGGGGTACGTAGGCAACCTTCACCGGTGCAGTCACAACCCCCTTATACACCGCATCCCGTCTTCAAGCGAGTAAATACACCCAATCCACCTATACTCGACTTTGGGCGGATCGAGTGCATAAAAAAGAGAGCATGCGCTCAACGATGCCATCGTCTCCCACGCGGACGACACACTGGTACTCGTCCCTCGCAACCGATTTGAGTCCTGATCAGACCAATTACCACGAGAAGGGTCGGAAACTCGCCTACGCGAATAACCAACCAGACAGACGATTCGCCATCCTAGGATAACCCCTGAGTATGTTGACCGACTAAAATCTTGCGGGGTTACTTTCTAGTCGACTGCGAACCTTCGCTCTTTAGATTCTATCTTCTATCGCTATCGTGTAAAAACTCTTTGAAGTTAATAAAATTGTTTAGAATCACGAACGACCTTCTGGCCAAGTAAACGCGCTTTCCAGCGACTCATGCCTGAGTTAACAGAACGACCGGAATCGAGTAACCACCCCGACCGGTTAACTCTTCGAGATAATGTCACCGAGTAGATGCGCTTTGGCCACTTCGACTCATGGCGAGATAAAAAATACACGTACGAACAATTCATAGTGATCTTGGACTAGATTAAAATGAAGTCAAACGAGATATTCATAAAACGAGTCAAATCCTTACAACAGAAGAGGCTCGATGGCCCGAACAACGGGATAAGTCCTAACAATAGAATCTGAAGTAAAAGAAAAAGGGGAAAGAAGAAAAAACAAATAACACACAAGTGTCTTCACTCCAAAGGGTCCTCTGGTCCGGTCCTTGATACGCCCGAAACTTGAACTCTCGCTGCATCAGTCTCCGCTTGGTTACCCGTCGCATCGGCCCCAGCTTGATCGACAAAGAGACCCTTCGAGTTCAAAGCAGACCGTTCAACATCAGGTGAAGCTTGCGGCGAGAGAACAAGGGGGGACAAGGATAGATCCGCCTCAGGAATCCCCCTGATCCATTGAGCGTCAGCTTCAGCCTTGAGACTCTGCTCCTTCCTCTCAAAGAAGGCAACCGTGCTCTGAGTCAACGGCTGGTTGCGTGTAAGCAACTTCTGGAGGCACTTCCTGGTGCCGAACGCCTGCGCGTATAGGAGGCACTTGTCGTCATAAGCTTGCCTCCGGACTTGATACTCGCGAATATTGGCAAAACGACGATCGCACTTTTCGATCATCGCGGCCTCGACTCTCTCTTTCTCCTTTTCCACCAAAAACCGTTGAGACTCCCTTGAACGAGATGCTTCCTCTGCGGCTTTAAGGAGCATAGCGGCCTTCTCCTGATCAAGCTTCGCCTTCTCTCGCTCAACTTCGGTGTTCTTCTCCTTCAGCTCTTCGTTGGAACGACGAGCCGCCTCGAGCTCGAGTCCCAGCATGAAAATCTTTGCCTTCATCTTCTTCTTCCGCTTGGCGGCACGAGACTCCGTCTTCCGCAGTGCCCTCTTGGCAGCTTCCAACTCCTCTCCCTTATGAGCGAGAGAACGATCTTTCTCCTGCGCGACCTCCTGCGCACGTCCCAGCTGGACAAAAGTATTCTTCAGCTCCTTCTCATACTTTGCGATGAGAAGGTTCGAGCTCCCGATGCCCTGCGAGAAAAAGCCAAAAGGTTCAGTAAAACGGGATAAAAAAAGAGGAGGAATCCGTAAAGTGACTTACGATTAACTGATCCCGCGCGGCCTTCTCGTAAAGATCGCCAAACGTAAGCTCACCTATGGCCGGAAAATCAAACGGCTCGCCCTTAATCTGCCAAACCAATTCGTCACATCTTCCTCGATCTTTGACAAGCAGCGAGTTCCCGGGGTGCAGGAACTCCACCCGATCAATTGGAGGACCTTCGGGAAGTGGCGGCTCATCGGGTGCTTGAAGATCCTGCACGGAGACTGGATCTCAATCCAACTCCGGATCCTCGACTGGCTGGTCTTCGACGCCACCGGCCATCGGTGTCGTTAGCACCTCGTCTTGATGGACGGAAGTCCCAACAGCTAGATCACCGATCTGCCCCCCTTGGCCGATCGACAAAACCGGAGAACCACCCCCTTCGACGGACGCTCCCATATCCCTTGAGCTAGAAGCCGACTCATCCGGCGAGATGATATGCACCGCAGACTGTGCCATCTCCGCAGACTTCTTCTTCTTCTTTTTCTTCTGAGGTTCATCGGACGGACCAGTATCATCACCACTCCAATCAGGTCTCTTGATCCCCTTCTTCTTGGCCCCAGCGACTCCAACAATCGGAGTCTTCTCTTCTCTGGCCGAGACACCGACTTGTGGATCCCCTGCGAAAGAACCTCCGAGATCCATGTCGTCGAGTATCGACATGGAATTGGCCTGATGACTATCCAACTCGTCGTCAATCAGATCGTTGAGGTCGATTATGTTCTCCATTTTCCTCGCCTTTTTTAATCGAGCCTGTTGTCGGTTCGTGAAAAGTGCAAGACGCTTCCCCCCGTCCTTCTTCAAAACTGGAACCCGTGAATCCCAATCCTCTGCGCGACAAAAAAGAGGGAGAATGATAATATATGAAATGTATACTGGAAGTGATATACGAGGAAATAGAGTGGGGATAGCGAGATAAGGAGTACCTCGCGAGATGCGTTCTAAGGCCCTCCGTACTCTGTCCTCAATTATGTCGGGCCAACGACTATGGCTCAGACAAGCAATCGCACACGCACTGTCAAAGAAACCTTCGGGATAGTCGAGAGTCTTCGGATGATCAGCTGCGAAATAAAAAAATTGAGGGTTAAAAACTTAATCGAAATGTATGGAACTACGGTCGTTCTTCACCAATTTTCAAACCCCAAGACACCGGGAACTCGTCTCCCAGCGGCTCGTGGAACACGAACTTGTCGGCCTTGACGTAGAAGTAGTTCTTCTTCCACTTCTGTGTCTTGTTCGGATGATCGGTGATGATGTTGTAGTTCGGCCTCATCCTTATTGCGAAGAGCCCCCATTTCAAAGCCTTCACCAACGTAAGCTCCTCGAAGGCCCAAACATTCAGCGAAATATTGACCTCCGCCGACAGGACCATCAGTGCCACGACTATGCGGTACGAACTGTTCACAAACTGACTAAGCGCGACTTGTCGTCTCGATACGTACAACGTGATGAGATGCGGGATGGGGAACCAGAGCTTTGTATCCACCCCAAAATACGCCTCATACATGCACTGGTACCCGACCGGAGGCGACCACGGTCTCTCCTGCTCCGTCGGGATGAGATAAGTAACCCCATCGGCCCCACATCGCTCTAAGAGAGCCTGGACGCTCGACGGCGTCGCCTCAGTTCTTCGAACGCTCTTCCCCACCAACTTCTCCATACGATCACTTAGATCGGGAGAGCGCCTTGATCCAGACGAAACCGGGGGAAGTTCGACGAACCCTTCGGGCGATAAACGGCCATGGGCGAAATCCGACTGCATCCTCCGCGGGGGACGGGCTACGACCTCCGGCTCGAGCGAGATGCCTTCTTGCGCCCTGTTCCCTTCTCGCTCTCCAAGAAACATCGCCTCGGCATCCGCCACCAGACGATGCTACGCGAGATCCAACCCTGCCATATCGGACAAAGCCTCTCGATGCAATCGATCGTCGACAGAAGACGGATCAACACCCCTTGCGAGATCAGGACCCTCAGCGACTGCTTTCCCTTTCTGTTCACGCGTCAGCCTTTCCCTCGGAGCCATCACCACGGGAGCAAGAGAACGGATCAGAAACAAATCTAGAGAGAGAAGTAGAGAGAAGAGAGAGAAAGAGGATACCTGTGAGCGTGAAGAAGAAATGAGGAAACCTCAGGAGGAAGTCGGTATTTATAAGAGAAGAGAAGTGCGAGTCCCAACCGCAATCATTAGACCTAAACGGGCCTACAAATGGGCCCTAAGTAGCAGGAATCGACTACGACCCACGATGATTCCTCTTCCTCATGCAACGGTTTGACTTCCAGCCAAAAGCATTCCCCTTCCTGATGCGACAACTCGACTTCCAGCCAAAGGAACCCTCTTCTCTACTAACCAACTCGACGTCCCCGAGCTAAGGGCGAGTAAGCGACCTCCCGTCCGTTTACTTGCACCTCTTCAACGAAATGGCCCCTTCTCGCACTCGCTCAGAGACTCTAACTCGCCGCATGGATCGCCATCACTTGTCCGCTATCTTCCAAACAAGATATCGTCCTCTCAGTACGATGAGAAATGAAGTCAAGGTAAACATAGGGCACGACGAGTTACCAACAATCCAACCAGGCTACCTTCCTAATGAACCACGCTTCAGTTTACTAGCGACTACGTCATTAGCAAACTTGGGGGGATTATTGTGGGAGATGGGCTGCGCCCCGAATAAGGCCCATCAAGAAGAGGAGCCTGTCCCAGTCCAACGAGATACAGTCGGGTGGCTAATCGTCCGAAACGGCTCGGTGGCTCGGCTTTGGACCACCTTTTACCCGACAGCGTAGGGAAGCTCGGCGCGAGAGGGTGGCTCTCGACTCATTTTACTCGGCCCAACGCAGGTATGGTCCATTAGGTGTACCGACCTAGGGCAAGAGGGGTGGAGGCAACTATAAAAGGAGGCATCGAGGTCGAAGGAAGGGGACATAGAAAAACGGCAAGACCTAGACTAGTGAACTTGTATAGATCTTGTTGTAAATCCTTCCGAGATAACGACTTTTGTAAAGGATATCATCCCCCTCTTGTAACCGAGATAAAGAAATAAATCTGCTTTCTCCGAAATAACCCACTGACGAGTCCCGACTATTAGTTAATCACTTAGACAGAACTCAGATCAAACATCTTGCATCTTCAGAATGACAGAATAGGGTGGTGCTGTCATGATTCGTCGACGACGGGGAACAGCTATGGTGGACAGTCGGATCTTCTAACAAGAATTGGGAGCTGAACCTGGAAAAGATTCTCTCTAATGATTTCAGATTTGAAAAAATACCCAAAAGAAAAAAAAGAAACGGGATTGGTAAGATGGGTCATGTTTGGTCAAAGATTCAGAGTTGAGCAAAAGCATGTAAAAACCGATTAGGAAGAAACCATGGGAAAGCAAAGAGTTGATTTAGCTTAGTGTTGATTGTTTTTGGTTTTTGAAATGGTTTTTAGTTTTTGTTTTTCTAGAATCTATCTTTTACCCAATCAAGATTTAGTTTTTAGTTTTTGCTTTTGTAAAAACTACTTACTTATCCAATCAAGATTTTTAACAAATAGATTCTCTAAAATTTAGGGAAACTAGTTTTTCAAAATTTTGTTCAGTTTATGAAGAAAAACCAAAAACCAACTTTTGTGAGCTTCTAATTCAAAAACGAATTTTGTTTATTTTTTTGTAATAAACCTACATTTTAATTAATTAATAATTAAATAAAGAATAATTTCAAAAATAAAATTCATATACAATTTTCTGTATATAAGATATCATTTTAAAAATAGTATGAAATATTTTTTTGTGTTTCATTATATGTAAAATAAATTTAGATATTTATATGTAATATTAATTAATTGTAAAATTAGTTATTAACTTCTATAGATAATGTAATTTGTAATTCTAATAATTATTAGACACATGAAACAATAACTAAATTTTCTAAAAACATAAAATTTTCTATTAAATAGAATTTATATTAATAAAATTTCATAATATTTTTAAATTTGTAAGTATATTTAATTATGTATGATTTATAGTATTTTATGATTTATATTTTAGTATAATATAAGTTTTAAAAATATAATAACTAAAATACATGTTAATTTATTTTGATTTATATTTAGAAAAATATAAGTTTTTTTAAACAAAATATAATAAATACAAAATTTTAATTCATTTTGTATTTTTAAATAATAATCACAAAATTTTGATAAATGATTAATGGTAATTAATTTCAAAATTAATGTATTAGTTATTTTTGAAAAACTAAAAAATACAGAAAAACCAAAAACCAAAGTTCAAAATCTAGAATCTAAAAACTAAAACCAAAATCTAAAAATCAAAATCAAAAACTTAAAAATATTAAAAACCAAAATCTAAAGGGAAATTGTCAAAAATACCTTTTTCATTGTACCACTTTTTATGCTTACACTAACCATGTTTACCATTATTTTTAATGAAGGGTAAAAGACATTTATATCCCTAGGGTTAATTAATTATAAACTTAGAGTTTAAAGTTGAGAGGTAGGGTTTAGGGTTTAGGGTTTAGGGTAAATTTAGGGTTTAGGGTTTAGGGTAAATTTAGGATTTAGGGTTTAGGGTAAATTTAGGGTTTAGGGTAAATTTAGGGTTTATGGTAAATTTAGGGTTTAGGGTAAGTTTAGGGTTTAGGGTAAATTTAGGGTTTAGGATAAATTTAGGGTTTAGGGTTTAGAATTGATATTTTAGGGTTTAGGGTTTAGTGTTGATGTTTTAGGGGTTAGGGTTTAGATTTGAAAGTTTAAGTTTTAAATTTGAAAGTTTAGGGTTTAGGATTGTAGAATTGGTGTTTAAAGGGTATAGAGAGAAAAATATGTATTGAAGATAAAATAAGGGTAATTTAGTATTTTACACATTAATGAATGTGGTATATTTGAAAATGTTCATTGATTGGTGGAAAAGTTGATTAATGGTATGAAATAAAGTGTAAACTTGCAAATCACCCAATTTGTATAGCATATTCAACATCTATGATTATTTTTCAAATGCAAACAATCAACACAATTTTAAATATATCACATTATCTGATATAACAACGTATAATTTTATAATTAACAAATTTTGTAAAATTTTAAAAGATAACAAATTCCGCGCTTTTAAAGCGCGTAAAAGCGCGGATTGAATTCTAGTATTAGTTAAAAGCTTATGGGATAGACCAAAGCTGGCATTTTATCTTTCACTTTTTGTTTTGTAAAAACACTTTATAAAATATAGAAAAAAACATCATTCACGGATAAATGAGCGGATTTCTCTCCCACGTTCTCCTAGTCAATTAAGGTGATGATTGTTTTACACTTTATTTCATACCATTAATCAACTTTACCACCAATCAATGGACATTTTCAAATATACCACATTTATTAATGTGTAAAATACTAAATTATCCCTATTTTATCTTCAATACTTATTTTTCTCTCTATACCCTTAAAACATCAATTCTACAATCCTAAACCATAAACTTTCAAATTTAAAACTTAAACTTTCAAATCTAAACCCTAAACCCTAAAACATCAACACTAAACTCAAAACCCTAAAATATCAATTTTAAACCCTAAACCCTAAATTTACCCTAAACCCTAAATGTACCCTAAACCCTAAATTTACCTTAAACCCTAAATTTACCCTAAACCCTAAATTTACCCTAAATCCTAAATTTACCCTAAACCCTAAATTTACCCTAAACCCTACCTCTCAACTTTAAACCCTAAGTTTATAATTAATTAACCCTAGGGATATAAATGTCTTTTACCCTTCATTAAAAATAATGGTAAACATGGTTAGTGTAAACATAAAAAGTGGTACTATGAAAATGGTATTTTTGACAATTTTCCATACAAATTTGTATATTTATATTTATAGAAAATAAATTATAAGAAGTTATTTTTTAGAAAATATTTTATTAGTTGTTGAATTTAATCTAAAGTATTATAGTTACAAATATAATACTAAAGATATTTCTTTTGCATATTTTAATATTATTTTTTGCATATTTAATTTTTAGTTACTTAGATGCATATATTTGTTCCAACCAAAGAAAAACATAACTATAAAATGTTGTAAAAATGAAAGTTTATCATTTTGTTATTCCAAGAATTTGAAAAATACACTACATAAAGACACATCACTTAATTTGTATCACAAAATAAGTGATATTAGTTTTAAAAATTTATTACCTGCGAAGTTAAGTATATGTAATTGTTATAAATACCTAACTATTCCAAAAAATGGTTAAAAAGGAATTTACGATGGATATGCTAAACCTTTACTGAAAATAAATGCTATAGTTAATTAACATTTATGGTTTGGTTTTGATTTGTAAAGAAAATTGTTTGACATTAAAGCGTAGGTTCATTTTTGATATATTTTATATAAATTTATATGTTTTAAATAAGAAAAACATATTTTTTTTTACTTTTCTCCATAACTTATATAAATTTTATATTTATTTGTTTTTACTAACTACATAATTTTTTGTATGTGATAAAAAGTTTTTACTACTTTTGCCTAACTTATATATTGATTTTAAATAACCATTCTATTTTATTGTCCACCCAAAATGACAAACATATAGAAGTTTTTGTATATGCACAATCATACATAGTATGCAAACTTCTTAATGCCTGTAATGGAATTATATGTTTTTGTTTGCATAATTATTGTCATAATATGCAATAAGATTCTGGTGTATAATGTTTTAAAGTTTGAAGAGTCATTGTTATATAAACTTGATGTAAGTCACGTGAATGAGTAGTTATAAAGATGAGGAGTGATGTAATATTTTTAATTAATATTAGATAGTAGGTAGTAAAACGTGGTTATAAATATTAAGGAGTGAAACGTAGAGAAGCTATATTTAGACATAACATCTAAAACACTCATTCTTTCCCTTAGATCTCTTATATCTCTCCTTAGAGTCTTCTAAACCTTTTTCTCAATCACAAAAGAAAAAGAAATGGTTGCAAGCTGGCCTGAGCCCATTGTTTCAGTTCAAGCCTTGTCCCAAGCCGGCGTAACCACCGTCCCAAACCGGTATGTGAAACCCGCGCATCAGAGACCAGTCTACAACTCGGATCAATCCGGTCTTGACATGGAAATCCCCGTGCTAGACATGAGCGACGTGTGGAGGAACCCGGAGGGGCTGAAGCGAGTGAGGAAAGCGTGTGAGGAGTGGGGTTTCTTCCAAATGGTGAACCATGGTGTAGACCACGGGCTCATGGAGAGAGTGAGAGGAGCGTGGCGAGAGTTCTTTGATTTACCGCTAGAGGTGAAGCGAAAGTACGCAAACTCACCCGACACGTACGAAGGCTATGGAAGCAAGATTGGTGTTGTGAAAGATGCTAAATTAGATTGGAGTGACTATTTCTTCCTCAATTACTTGCCTTCTTCCATAAGAAACCCTTCCAAGTGGCCATCTCAGCCACCTAAGATTAGGTATATGCATATGCACAATACATATACAATATTAATGGTGATACAAAATTCTAAATGGGATTAGCCGTAAAATAGTGATAAAACATATTATACCGTTTAAGGGAATTGATAATATATGATCATTTGCTGATTGAAAAACACTAACGGCAACACATACCATTTTAACTTTTATTTTTATGTTTAATTAAACTTTAAATATTTTTATTTTTAAAATTTAATCAGTAATATTTATTTTGTGACGAAAAAAACTCATACATATATAGTTATTTGAACCACTTTTAAAATTTAAAATTTTGTATAAATTTATTTATTTTATAAAAATATTAAGATACTTTAACTTATTAAGATACATGAGAAAATGAACTTAGACTCTGACGGTCCACCATTTATCGCTTTAATTAGCTGGCACTGATATAGAAGTCCCAAGACTCCCAACAATGAGCATGTTGAATAATTTATTCAACTTTTAAAACCAATGTAAAGTGGGTGTTGAACTGAAAAAAATTATATGTGGATTCACAGGTGTTGAATACTTTCAATTGGCTGAAAGTAAATAAATTAAAGTCTACTTTGATACATGTTATATTATTATTGGATATCTAGTTTTTTTTCACCTAATAATTTAAATTTAATTATTTCATAGTAAAATATTTTTCTAAACAATAAAAATTATACCAAAATTCATCATTTTTAATGATCTATAAGTAGAGACTAGTTTCATCTTATCCCTTATATATTAAAGCACAAGTCACTTGGCAAATCAGAAACTGTCATGTGGAAAAAATTCAAAAACAATTAAATAATAATTGACATGTGGAAAATATTTATAAAACAATAATAATAAATAATTAAAAAAAATTCTACATATCCTATTTTTCAGTAGTCTAAATATAAACTACCTAGACTCTTTTTCTCAAATTTGTTTAACATACTTTCAATTTGTTTTTGTCAAATTTTTTTTCATCACCTATATCTTATCCTTTATATACTAAAACACAAGTCACAAGACCAATAAAACTTTAACATATAGTTTAGCAATTTAAATAGAAAATAAAATGTAAATAAACTTAAATAAAAAAGAACAGATACTAAACGTAACTGACATATAAATTAAATTTAGATAAAACAAAAGTTTCTTATATATCTTCCACTACTTCATGATCACACAATTTTGAAAACTTTTATATGCAAAGGAATTTTGACTCACGATGCTATTTATTCATCTTTAGATTCATTCAATGTCATTTTCTAACTTCTTTGAAATGGTTCTTTTGACTCTCTTTTTGAAAGAGTAATGCAATGCAATTTTAATTTATAAATATTTGTGTACTCTTATATTAATTTAGATTATTTTTCTTGATTTTAAATAATTTTTAGTCTTATAAAGATATTATTTATATTTACTTTCATATCAAAATACACTTGTTTTTTTTTTCTTATATAATGTTATCAAATTTGTAGATTTTCCCACAAACAAAATTTTGGAAATAAATATATCATTAGAAATGAAAAATAGTATTACAAAAAATATACATGAAAATAACAAAATATACAAGAAATACCAACCTCGGTACAAAAGCAATTTTAATATTTTAGTATTTGACCAAAAAAATATTTTAGTTGTATTTTTGCAAAAAATATTTTCACCTGAATTTTCATATCTAATATTTTTTTATTATTTTGAAAAAGAAAAATCAATATTTATGTTCAGTTACTTCTATATTGAACATATTTGTGCGAAGTACGGGAGATATACTAGTTTGGATATAAAATAAAAGTATTAATTTTCCTAAAAGTTTTTATTATGTTTACTAAAATTAGTTTTATGAACTGAATTAAAACTATGTCATTTTAATTATTAAAACTGTGTCATTTTAATTATTAAAACTGTGTCATTTTTAATTATTTAGTTTAATTACAATTAATTTTTGAATTAATATATAGCTATTGTTATAGAAATAAAAACATGAATTGGAGTGTTGTATTTTATTAAATAAAACTATTATAAAGATAAAATTTATTTATGAATTAGTAGGTGGGAGAAAGAGAAGATGATGTACAATTGTACATTATGAAAAATATAAATTAGGGTGTTAAATTTATACTACCATTATAATAGTCTAGTTGATTTTTCAAAAAAATATATTAATATTTTATTTACTTGGTTATGTTTTATTTTTCTGAAACTAGTAAAAACACGAATTTTATTTTTACATGTTGAAATTTGTCCTTTAGGTGTCATGATAGTTTTTTAAAAGGAAAACTTTTGATCTTTCTCTTTCCTAATTTTATTATCTGTTTTGTAAATATTGAGAACCTCTCCAAAAAATTGTCGTTGGAGGTGTCTTAACAAATCTGTTATTATATAAACGTCCACGACACTGACTGTTATTTTATATTAAAGAAAAAATCTCACGTTAAATATATGAAAATAATTTTAATAATATATAAATAATAACTCAAGCCAATCCATTTATTACAGTGCTACGCTTTCTAGACTTATAGTTTAAATCCATTTGGCAACAAATGGATCATCTCAAATCACTTAGAGCAGGCTCAACCCAGGTGTTTAATGGGTTGCTTAATGAGTTTTTATATTAAAAAAAAAGAAGAAAAAGAGACAATTAAAGAAGAAACGAAGCTTAATTCTCAGAAGCAGCGTGTCTTAATGCACACGTGTCACCCATGCTAGGACTCCGCGTATTCCTCTCTCTTTCACATGAAACGGAAGCGTGTTTTTTGCCTCCGCTCTCGACGACTCCGCCTCCTCGTGTCGGTGATGAAAGGCGACTGATCTCTCGTCGTCTCCGAGATGAATGAAGGATGATCTCTCGGCGTCTCTCTCCTCACCTCGACGTTTCCTCAACGACATCGAGATTGATTTCTCCTCTTCTCTCTCGTTCTCCTCCACCCGTGGTCGACGAAAGCGAGGATGATCTCTTCTCTTCTCGTCTCTCTCTCTCTCCTCTGCGAGAAGGCGATGAATCTCTCGGCGTCTCGCGGTGTCGATCTCCTCGAGGATGAAATTGCATGCCATATCCTCTCTCTCTCATCCGCGACGAGGCGATGAATCATCTCTCGATGGGTCACCGGGATGAAATTGTCCTACTGCTTGGAAAGGACAATATTCTCGTGGTTCGGTTAAACCAACAATTGTTTTAGAGGCGGTTGCTTCATATGATCTCTGGATATGGCATGCATTTTTTGGACCTACATGTACTTTAAATAATATCAATGTTCTTGATCGCTCACCTGTTTTTGATGAAATAATAAAAGGTCACGCTCCGCAAGTCACTTACTCTGTCAATGGAAGAGAGTATCATTTGGCTTACTATCTCACCGGTGGTATTTACCCAAAATGGGTAACTTTTATCCAATCTATTCCAATACCACAAGGCCCGCAAGCTGTCTCATTTGCTCAACGTCAAGACGCTGTCCGGAAAGATGTCGAGCGTGCTTTCGTAGTCTTGCAAGCTCGCTTTGCCATTGTTAAAAATCCGGCACTTTCTTGGGATAAAGTCAAAATTGGGAAAATTATGAGAGCATGTATCATACTCCATAATATGATAGTAGAAGACGAACGAGATGGATACACCCAGTTTGATGTTTCAGAATTCCAACATGGAGAAGGCACGGGAAGTTCACACGTCGATCTCGCATATTCTACAGATATTCCTTCAAATATCGCAAATATGATGGATGTTCGAACTAGAATTCGTGATAAACAAATGCATCAACAACTGAAAACTGATTTGGTTGAACATATATGGCATAAATTTGGATGTGATGAAGACAACAACTAAGCTCCGATGTTTCTTTTATATTATTCTCGACTATTTTACTAATCTTTCTTTTTATGTTTGTATTTCAAAAGTCTATGTTTTTCAAAATTATATTTTAATATGTTTAATATAATGTTTAATTTTTTTTCTAGAACTCCAAAATAAGCAACTACCATTGGAGGACAACATTTGATAGGTTTCTTAATTTAAGTGCTTAACACCCTTTAATTATTTAAAAAGTGATTAAGCACTTCTTAATGTTGCTTGGGTTGAGGCTGCTCTTATGTATTACTTAAGTGTTTTCTTAAGTGTTTTTTTATATTCTCATATATTCAATCTGAAATCTTTTCTTCAACATCTTTTCATCATCTACGTCTATACATATATGCTTTGTGACGAAACCAATCACTGGAAAAGATATGTTACTAGGTGAATATTTTCATGGGGGAACTTGTAACACGCTGCTTGTGTGTGTTTTGATTTTTTATGTGTAGATGCATCTGATTTTTACCAACTTTTTTTTTCTTTTGCATATACGTACACACATGGCCGTCTGATCTATATGTTTGTTTAGGCACGTGTCTCATGTGTGAACACGTCTCATGTGGTCATCATACCCATGTGAAACACAAATCTATTCTAAACCTAAATTACTTATATATATATTATACATATAACATTTTTTGGTCGAATTATACGTATGTGATAATGTAAACCTGGTGTCTTCTTTTACGTCCTCGAACTTTTTACTGTTTGTTTTGCGTATTGATGGTTAGTTCACAAATTTAGTAGTAAATCAATTTCACAAATAGTTGGTCTATAAGCAACCAATATTAAATTAATATTAAGAAAATGTTTTACTTAACTAATCATATGAATTTTTTTCGTTTTATATGTTTACGTACAGATCATTGTAATTAACATTTGGAGGAAACAAATAATTAATGTGCAGAGAATTGATCGAAAAATACGGAGAAGAAGTGAGGAAACTGTGTGAGAGGTTGGTGGAGACATTGTCAGAAAGTTTAGATTTACAACCAAACCATCTCACGAAAGCCTTTGGCGGAGTAGACAAAATCGGGATTGGTCTGAAAGCAAATTTCTATCCAAAATGCCCACAGCCACACCTCATTTTAGGTCTTTCTTCCCATTCTGACGTTGGTGGCATCACCATCGTCCTCTCTGACGAGAATGTCTCCGGCCTCCAGGTCCGACGTGGTGACTGCTGGGTTACTGTTAAATCCGTTCCGAATGCTTTGATAGTTAACATTGGAGATCAGGTTCAGGTATTATTTCTTAGTTTATACCTTCTTGGTTTTTAATTACTCAACATAACTCGGAGAACAACATATGAAATATAATAAGTCTACAATTTGAGAAATATATATATAAATAATTTGCTTGACCATATGACCATACTTTTTAGACTTCATTTGAAAACTCGAAGCAAACTATTCGTTGATATTGTACCTAGGAAATTGGTTAGGTTTTGGTCCACATATATACCCCCAATCTCTAAAAACATATATAAATGCTTTAATTGTTTCTATATGCTAATGCATACATTTTTAGAATGATAGTATTTTTGACAACTTCAATAATCTTCTTGGTATGATGTGATACTTGCAAAAGTTCTTGTAGTGAAATCATATGCAAGTACTAACCAAGCACTATGTTGGATCAAATTGTAGATACTTAGCAATGGAATTTACAAAAGCGTCGAGCATCAGGTGATCGTTAATTCCGGTATGGATCGAGTCTCCTTGGCACTCTTCTACAACCCGAGAAGTGATATTCCGATCGGACCAGTAGAAGAACTCTTAACCGAGAACCGACCTGCTCTTTATAAACCGATCAGGTTCGACAAGTATCGTCTTATGATTAGGCAAAAGGGTCCTACTGGGAAGAATCAAGTCGATTCATTGTTAGCAAGCACATGATAGTTGATATACATCCCAAGTATAACCAGTACTTACTGCTATGTACTTATATAGTCGTACTTAAAGTATATGTGAACTGTAACTTGCGCTATGTAAGAAATAAAAACTTCAATAAATGTATCAAATCAGATACTCATGTGTTACCTTTTAATTATTCGTTAGGCCATGATTATTGCATGGTTCTTAGGACGGGTTTCTTAACATAATATAAGAACCGTCTCTTAACTTTAACTAAGAAAAAGTTAAGAAACGGTTCTTAAATATCTTATTTAGGAACTGTCTATTATATTTTTTAGTTAAAGTTTTGAGACGGTTCTTATATTACGTTAAAAAACCCACCCTAAGAAACATATCATGCTCTTAAATCTTTCATGAGGTAGCATATATGTATGATAAGAAACATATTTTAAAAACACCGTCCTTCTTCTCTTTCACTAGTTTAAGTTTAAATTCAAGTGACAACATTTAAAAGCAAAGCATTATTGATATAGTACATAAAGTTAATTTGGGAATAGATCTTACTTTGAAGCTTGTATCATATGTACAAAATATCAAAAATAGTTTGATTAACAAAATAAGAAAAAGAAACAAAGATTTAAATATAGTTGGACAAAAAATTCAGTAGGACGACAACTAATTAACTATACTATACATGAAGATGAATAGTTTTTTTTTAAAGATGAATGACTTGAAAACCGTGGCACGGCGCCTAAATTGGTTCTCCATTTCCTTCACTTTTAAAGTCATCTAGAACACATAAATAAATTTTGTCATCTATCCACAACTCTAAGAAAACGTCTTGTGTATGTTAATTGCCATCCAACTAGCTCAACATGCAATGTTTATTAGGTCGAGAGTAACATATAAGAGAGTTGTTTTGCGCCGCTCAGCCCGTGAAACTTTTTGAAGACTCTCTGTCTTCTCTTACTTTTCGACAACCCTAATTTGCTTTGCGCTGCTCAGCCGGTGGCGGCTTCCAGTGAGTTTGTCGCTGTCGTCACCGGCTGCCTTCCCCTTTTTCTTCTCTGTCTCACTTTCTTCTCCCACTCCTTTGTCTCGCCGATATGCCTTCTGTTGTGATTTCACTCTCTTCCCCGGCGTCGCTGCCCAGTGGTTAGGGATCTGGAGCGGTGGTGAGGTGCGTCTGTGCGGGTGGGGCATGGTGGTTCTTCCGAGGGTTAACTTCAAGGCATCACTCAGATCTGGCCAGATTTGCTTTCAATGGAGTACGATTGTGCTCTGGTGGTGGTGCTCCAGTCATCTTCGCTCCCTCCGGCGTCTGTTAGCTGGTGTTGAGGACAGGTTCCCTCATTCTCGGTTGGAGGGCTCTCGTCTTTTAGATCTCTGCTTCAGATTCATCCATGTTTCTCACCACCAATGAGAAACTGATGCATCAAGAGTCGACTTTAGGTCTCAGACAAGCTCCCTTGCGGTGGTGGTTACTCTCTGCTAGTGGTTTCTCCTTGTAGGTGGGTGCAAGGCTCCTTGTGGCTAGAAGGTGTCTTTCTCAAGCTTATGAGGAGGGCTGAGTTCTTTTTCTCATCTAAACCAGAGGTGGCGGTCTGGTTAACTGGTTAGATTGAGCTTTCCTGT
The DNA here is from genome assembly GCA_012274485.2 of Sinapis alba. Classification (NCBI taxonomy): domain Eukaryota; kingdom Viridiplantae; phylum Streptophyta; class Magnoliopsida; order Brassicales; family Brassicaceae; genus Sinapis; species Sinapis alba. The sequence goes on along the minus strand of MU105573.1, from coordinate 15,205 downwards.
TCGATATTTGGCCAGTCTCTAGTTCTCAAAGTCAGTCGCTCATGCGGGTCAATGTGGTCTTGGTTTGTTGTAGTCTACCTTCGTCCTCATTCCCGGTGGCAGCGAGTGTCGCTAGCATTTCTGCAGTAAGGGTGTGGTTCTTCGGTTCTTGCCCTGTGGTGTTAGCTCCTTTTAATTATCGTGCAGAGTCTGGTGGATGTGGCGGGTTTATCATCCATTAGTCTCTCCAAATAAGAGCGGTTTAAGGCTCGATGTTGGGGTAGTGGTGGTTCTGGTGGGTGTCTTATGGGTTGTTGGAGTATTCTGGTGCCTTTGAAATTCAGGAGGAAGGAGTAGAGGTGGCTGTTTACGGTGATTGGTGGCTGGGGCTTCGACAGGCTCTGGTTTGTTGGCTTCGCCGCTTCTGCGGCCCCATTGTCATCTGCTGCGACCTTTGAGTTTGTGCTGGTGTATGTGCTTTCTGCATGTGATATGGCTTTGTGGTGAGGCCAATTTTTGGAGGCGAGTGCTTGGGCAAGCCAATTTAGGAAAGTTTTTATTTTTGGAAGTTTCCATTTTTAAAAACTTTATTTTCTGAAACTCTGAGTATAAGTTGTTGATTCTCGTGTTGCAGTTAACCTCTTTTCTAATGTGTAATGCAGGTAATCACTGGGTTGCTGTCTGCGTCAACATCATTGAAAAAAAAGTGGAAGTCTTTGATTGCAGTCGAGGAAGGAATAGTTAATACGTCGTCAAGTTTGCGCATTTGATTCCTAGGATTGTGAAGGCCGTTGGGCCATCTGAAAGCAAGAAGCAACTACTCTTGTCACCATACTCTATCATAGATGTACCGATGAAAGGGAGATTGAACAAGAGTTGTTGTGATTATGGGACATATGCACTCAAACACTTGGATTGCCACCTGGTTGGTCTTGACCTCAGTTTAGTGGATGACGAAATCATACAGGGTTGCAGACAGAAGATTGGCGTGGAACTATGGGAGGCTGCCCACGATCCAGTTTTAGCTCAAGTTATGAAACAGTATGTAGCCTCACCATGGGAGACGTCTGAGGTCTTTGACCTAGCTGAAGACTGATTATGTGTGTAATCAATAGGTTGTTTTTAGGAATTAAGTGGCAAAACTCTATTTTTGTTTAGGAAATTTGTGACAATTTTAGCTTTGTTTTTGTAAAAATTATTTTACAATTTTTTTAGCTTTGCTTTTATACTTGAAAAATGTGATATAAAACCATAATAAAATGTGAGTCCTGTCTAACAAACCCTAAACACCAACTAAACCCCAAACACTAAACAAACCTAAACAAACCCTAAACACCAAATAAACCCCAAACTCTAAACAAACCCTAAACAAACCCTAAACACCAACTAAACCCCAAACACTAAACAAACCCTATAAAAAACTAAATACCAAATAAACACCAAACTATAAACAAGACCTAAACCCCAAATAAACCCAAACTCTAAACAATACACGTTATGAGCAATTCTAGCTTTGTTTTTTTAGGAATTATGTTTCAACCTTTTTAGATTGATTTTGTACTTGAAACATGTGCTATAAGACCATAATAAAACATGAGTACTATCTAACAAACCCTAAACACCAAATAAACCCCATCCCTTCCTTATTATTGACCTTGTTTTAAACGATGCCGTTTTGGTAAATGAGCAAATGAAACGATGTCATTTCGTAAACGACGTCATAACAATGGCAAAATTTTGGAGACTGGCTCGATCATCTCTTCGGTTAATTCTTCATCAAACTCAAGAGATCGACTCTCCAAACACCGCAGAATTCCCACGACATGCAATTGTGGTGAGGCAGTGGTTCTTTTCACTTTAAAAACTGTCAAAAATCCTGGAAGATTATTTCTTGTTGTCCGATGGGGTCTCCCAAAGTGAGTCGTCGAATCCTTAAAATTTGTCTTCTTATTAAACTAATTGTTTTTGGATGTAAATGATGAAGGACAAAACCCAGTTGTTCAAATGGACTGATAAGTCAATTGTTGAAGAGCTTGAAGATTTCCAAGAGTTGTTTGACGTGCTACTCATTGACAATTCTCAGTCCAGAATTCAATGAGAGATTGTGAGACCAAGCTGAAATGACATGAGAGTAGGATTCAAGAGTTGGAAGATGCAGTTTTTGGTTGTCAAGAGAAGACCCTCGAATGCATTAGGGAATTAAGGATCATTAAAGCTTTGCTTGTCAGTTTTTTGGTGATGATCTTCATGTACATTATCTATGCATGATGTCCATGTGCTGCCTACTCAATTTGTTGTTTTATTTTTTGGAAAAACAAGTGTAAGACTATGTTTCTTGCTGTTTCTTTGTGGTTGTCGTCGAGTAGAACCAAATTGCCAAATAGATTCTTAAACATGAAATTGATTTGTCTCCAGCGAAATCAGAAAAAAAATCAGAGAATAAAGAACACACCACATACTAAATAGGTAAATCGCATGTTCCTCTCTTGTGTCCTTTGATATCACAACGACTGCACTTGTGCTTTTTATTCTTCTTTGATCCTTGAGAAGATTTCATCTTGTCTTCTACTGTTTCATACATTCTCTTTATGGGTCTACCAGCGCTCTTTCTTGTCTCTGGTGGTAAAACATTCACAACTTTAACCTCAGCTGGGACATTCCATTTAGGCTCTGGAAGTGCTATTGGATTAATGCATTCCGCATAGGCAGTTCTCCACGTTGCAGTGGTGTATACACTATCAGTAAATCTGTGTACTTCCATACCTGTGTCAAAAAAAAGATTGATTAATGTCTAAATAGGTCTCAAGTTCATGTGTTTATACATCCATACCTTGTAAATAAATTGCAGGAATGACGTGTCTGCAAGGTATTTTTCCTATATCATATTTCCCACATGTTCATGTTCTTCTTTCCAAATCAACATGACAATCATATTTGTCTCTTTTCACAAGCGATCTAAAGTTGTCAACCTTGTAAACCTGAAATCCTTTTGCCTTCACAATTCTCCTATCAATCTTTTTCTCCACCTTAACTGTTAAAAGATCAAGATGCTTTGAGCTTAGCAGGCGACGCTCGTAGAACCATCAAGTCAACATTTCTCTTATACTATCTAACAAAGGAATAACCGAATATTCTCTAGGTGTTCTTAGAACCGAATTTATCAACTTTGCAGGGTTTGTGGTTCTAATGTCGTACCTAGATCCAGGGAAGAGAGAACGAGCCCATTTTCGCACATCCGCCTTCCGTAGATATCTTCCGAGTTTAGGACTCATATCAAAAAAATTGGTGATACGTTCTTGAAATTCAGTGTACCTATATGCCCGTGAAGCCTTTTCGACCAAGGCAGTCAACCCTTTTGTCTTGAAAAATACAACCACATTTGTCAACAAGTGGTGAATGCAAATTCCATGTGCTGATTGGGGGTAGACAGTCCCAATCGCTTTAGCAATTGACAAATTTATATCTGAGACAAAAACTAAGTCCTGACAATCAGCAATAACCACTTTCAATTGTCTGAAAAACCATCCCACCATGAATCGTCATTCTCTGAATCAACAACTCCAAATGCAATCGGATACAAATTAGAGTTACCATCTACAACAATAGCAACAAGTAGAACCCTTTTGTATTTATTTTTCAGAAAAATTCCATCAACAACAATCACCCTTCGCATTGCGTTGTAGAATCCTCTATCTGATTGCCCAAACGACATAAATAAATACATGAATCTTCCCTTCTCATTATTTTCATAGTGAATATGTGTACCAGGATTAGCTTCTTTAATCATATGCAAATATTTTGGTATTTTCGCATAACTGTGATCTGGTATACCTCTAGCAGCTGCAATTGCAAACTCACGAGCTTCCCAAGCGTGCCAATAAGTAATCTCACAACCATGCTCCAGTCTCATAAATTGAATGATGTCATTTGTTCTTGGGCCATCGTTGGCATCATCAAATCAATGTTGTATCAGACTCCCAATTGTTCTTGTTGATACTGTTTTTCCGAATTTGTTTTTCTTTGAAGGAGCACATGAATGTCTTCCTTCGCACATGTTGATCATGAAATATATAGACCCATCAAGACATTCTGCTCGCATAGTCCAGTTGCACAATGTATCCTTACATCGAATATACCACCATTTTCTCGTGGATTTGAGAATAATGTAATCAAAATTATTCATCGCCAAAATTTTCATTGTTGCCTTAAGAACCCCTTTACTTCTGAAAATTTAATCCTTCTTCACGAAATGTCCTCTCCAAGATTGACCATCCTTTTCACTATCTTCATTGTTTTTACAATTTCCATTGTTTTCACTCTTTAAACCAGCATCCCCGCAACCATCAGCATCGACATTATCCTTCCTTCTGTCACAAGGCTCCTTTGATGGTTTGAAAAAGTCTGATCGATTTATTTCAGGAACTTCTCCATCCTCTACATTATTTGAATCACACAGCTCCTTATTCAAATCAATGTTGACTCGTTCCTTTTGAGTTTCACGAGAGAACGTAACACACAAGGTTGTAGATGAACCCTTCTTCGCATAGCCCACAAAGTTAGACACTTGACGATTGTTGCTAATAATAATGGGAGGATTCCCTGTTTGATTCACCATCTCATAACTGAACTCGACATTAACGACATTATGAGATATCCCATAATCCTCACACACCATGATCTTGAGCTCCTCTAACAGAGTAGTAGTTTCTAATGTTACCATTCGACCACGCCTTTCTTTGTCTACCTCGAAACTCCACTCGTCATTGCAACTAGACATCCATTCAACAGATTTAACATAGATTAGTACCATGTTGTATTGATAGAGAGAAGAGATGAATATGTCGATGAAGAAAAGAGAAACACAAAAACGAAGAGAAAAGATCGTGGGAGGAGGAGAAAATATTCTTTCAAATATTTAGGGAAGATTTAGTTTATATTTAGTTTAGATTTAGGAAACATCTCTAACCGAATATGGAAGTTTCCATATTTTTGGATTTCCCTAGAATATGTAACCTACCCTACGTACAATAAAGTAGAGTAAGTGTGATACAAATTGTACCATAAGCGTCACATGAGGTAAAAGACAGAACATATTATGACACAAACTCTAGATAAGGTAGATTAGTGAGTTGAGTCTATAAATTATTATCAAACTGTAGGTAGACCTAAAACATCTTTCTTGATTATAACGTAATGAATTCTATCATAATTAGAATATGCAATAAATGTTAGTTTACGTTTTATATCTTAGATATACCTATGAACAAATTTTAATATTTCATTTCTAAACTAAGTAGATTACCAAAATGCGTACACTAACCATAGTTAGAATATAAAATACAAATTTATTCCACTTAAAAAAAAATTAAACATATATATTGTCATACTTATGTTACCAATAGTTTTCATATTTTTTAACATTTTCAGAATTCAGTTTATTATTTTTCCCATAGAAGAAGGATAAAACTTGTCCATAATTGCCAAAAATATAAAAAGTTCTATAAGGACAAACAAAAATTGAAAATGTCCATTTTTCCAATTTTTCCTTATATTTTTGTTACTCTTAACATACATTCATTCAAATCATATTTTAAATATTTCCCAATCAGATGATCTATTATTCTCCTATTTAACCGCAACAAACAATTATCTTTTATATTTCGAAAACACAGTAACAAAAACTCTAACTTACAGAATATTCTTTTGAGTTATTGTACAAACTATTTCCTATATTTGTGCACCAGCCTATAAATTTAAGGAAATCACTTAAATCTACCATTTATTTAGGATTCTCATTTATTTCCAGTTCAAATGAATTATTATACTCCTATTTAACCATCTTACAATCAATACCTTCTCTTGATCTTCGCCTGAGAGTGGAGCTTCTTGAATGTTTCTACACAAACAAAAGCCAAAGACCAAGTGAGGAAGAAGCCCTATTCTCTTAGGACCAGAGGGTCTCAACAGAGATACACATATATATATATATACCTTTTAAGATTTCTTAATGCAATATTTTTGTAGTCAACGTTACTTCTATAACAGGTATAGCAGATTTGCTTGAAGGAGAATTAAACATAAACTAAGAATCATACAGATTCAAGGTGGTTCTAAAATATATTTGTAGCTAATGCGGGTGATTTAATACTGTTATTTTGTCTTATATATTAAAACAGAAGTCACAACCTTGATTCATGTGTGATTTTTTTAAAAATGGACCCTCACTAGAAATCAATTATCTTTCATTTATTACTAATAATACATCTTAATAATATCATTCATAATATCTTTTGATCACAATATATTTTTGATATCTTTTCATTTTAAATATAAATATATATTTTAAAATTCTAACATATTGTTTAAAAGACTATAACAAGATCTTAATTTTCAAACTTATATGTAAATATTTTCACTAATTTTGAAATTAGTTATGAAATAATATTATACATTTATATATTTTTAAAAAATTAAAAATATAAATTCTATCATACTTTATCTATTATATAATCACAATCAATCGTATTAAAAAAGTTATTATATTGATCTAAATATAATAAAATTATATTAAATTTATATTTCATTTCCTAAGTATTTATGTTCAAATATAATATGTTGGTAAGACAAATTAACATTAGCAAACTATATAATACATGTATAAAAACTTAACATGTATTTCACTAAAACAAATAATATAAAATCTTTTAATCATGATAACTTTTCATTTTCAACATAAATATATATATATATATATATATATATATATATATATATATATATATATATATTAAAAATTCTAACAAATCTTTTGAAAAATATTTTAACAATATCTTAATTTTCAAAAAGTTTATGTAAATATTTAAACTAATTTCATAATTATAAATCAACTATTATTATGCATAAATAAATATTCAATTATCGTTTATAAAATGAAAAATAAAAATTAGTTTTTTCTTTTTATATATTTTATAATAATAACAATTCATGTTAAAATAAAATTATTATATTGAACTAATATGATAAAGTGATATTAAATTGATAAATTCATAAAAAAAAATTCATAAATAATAAAATATTTATGCTAGAATATAATCTGATGACAGAGCGACTTAACATTCACAAACTATATAATACATGTATAGAAATTAACATATCTTAGACTTTTTATATATAATAATATATTATCTAAAATGAATAAACGTAAAAAATATTGCTAAAAAAAATTTGGCTTGAAGATCGGCGGATCAGAATCGAGCATAAATTTAACACAAAATAATTTCAATATGTTATTTCATGCATATATTAAATTTTTCAATAACTAAATGAAAATACAATAAGATAAATATATAATAAAAACGACAAATAAATATAAAATATATTGTTATTTGTTGAATACTTAGATAGTTCATTTTTTGAAAAAACAAAAACAAATATTAATTTTTAATTAGTACTTTATAATTATAATCTAAGATATAAGGTTAATTTTGTTTGAATTTAGATTTTTTGAAATGTTACAATATCTTTAGAAGTAAAATAATTTTATATTTTACCAAATTAGATTTAAAAAGTTCATGAGTTCAATAAGAGAAATTCCCTTAAATAGTTCATTTTAGTTTGTTCTTCACAAAAATAGTTCTTAAGAAAGAAAATGAACAAAATAAGTTTTTTTTTAAAAGCTAATAATTTTATTTATATGCATTTATACCCCTAGGGTTAACTAATTTAGACTTTAGGGTTTAAAGTTAACGGGTGGATTTGGAGATAAGGTTTCAAATTTCAAAAATAAAATAAAAAAAATGAAAATTTCAAAAAAAAAATGCTATTTTGGTCATTTTATTTTTTAGGGCTATTTTTGTGACAAAAACTTAAAAAGACTATTTAAGAGAATTTCCCGTTCAATAATCAAATATTATTTCAACAAACAAAAATATGTAAAAGAAGATACAAATATATTTTATATTTTGAAATGATTAATTTGATGAAAACCTATAAAATTGAATCAGATACTAATATTTGAAAAATTGATATATATATTTGAATAGAGAAATTCCTTTAGATAACCTCTTCTAGTTTGTTTATCACAAAAATAGTTTTTAAAGAAGAAAATGACCAAAATATTTTTTTTAGAAGCTAAAAAATGCATTTATACCCCTAGGGTTAACTAATTTGGATTTTAGGGTTTAGAGTTAAGGGGTGGGTTTGGGGTTAGGGTTTCAAATTTCAAAAAAAAAAAAAAAAAAAAATCAAAATTTCAAAAAAAAAAAAGTCTATTTTGGTCATTTTATTTTTTTATAGCTATTTTTGTGACAAAAACTTAAAAAGGGCTATTTAAGAGAATTGCCCATTTGAATATACCTTATTCTTGAAATAAAAACAAAATATCTATGNACTTAAATCTACCATTTATTTAGGATTCTCATTTATTTCCAGTTCAAATGAATTATTATACTCCTATTTAACCATCTTACAATCAATACCTTCTCTTGATCTTCGCCTGAGAGTGGAGCTTCTTGAATGTTTCTACACAAACAAAAGCCAAAGACCAAGTGAGGAAGAAGCCCTATTCTCTTAGGACCAGAGGGTCTCAATAGAGATACACATATATATATATACCTTTTAAGATTTCTTAATGCAATATTTTTGTAGTCAACGTTACTTCTATAACAGGTATAGCAGATTTGCTTGAAGGAGAATTAAACATAAACTAAGAATCATACAGATTCAAGGTGGTTCTAAAATATATTTGTAGCTAATGCGGGTGATTTAATACTGTTATTTTGTCTTATATATTAAAACAGAAGTCACAACCTTGATTCATGTGTAATTTTTTTAAAAATGGACCCTCACTAGAAATCAATTATCTTTCATTTATTACTAATAATACATCTTAATAATATCATTCATAATATCTTTTGATCACAATATATTTTTGATATCTTTTCATTTTAAATATAAATATATATTTTAAAATTCTAACATATTGTTTAAAAGACTATAACAAGATCTTAATTTTCAAACTTATATGTAAATATTTTCACTAATTTCGAAATTAAATATGAAATAATATTATACATTTATATATTTTTTAAAAATTAAAAATATAAATTCTATCATACTTTATCTATTATATAATCACAATCAATCGTATTAAAAAGTTATTATATTGATCTAAATATAATAAAATTATATTAAATTTATATTTCATTTCCTAAGTATTTATGTTCAAATATAATATGTTGGTAAGACAAATTAACATTAGCAAACTATATAATACATGTATAAAAACTTAACATGTATTTCACTAAAACAAATAATATAAAATCTTTTAATCATGATAACTTTTCATTTTCAACATAAATATATATATATATATATATATATATATATATTAAAAATTCTAACAAATCTTTTGAAAAATATTTTAACAATATCTTAATTTTCAAAAAGTTTATGTAAATATTTAAACTAATTTCATAATTATAAATCAACTATTATTATGCATAAATAAATATTCAATTATCGTTTATAAAATGAAAAATAAAAATTAGTTTTTTCTTTTTATATATTTTATAATAATAACATTTCATGTTAAAATAAAATTATTATATTGAACTAATATGATAAAGTGATATTAAATTGATAAATTTATAAAAAAATTCATAAATAATAAAATATTTATGCTAGAATATAATCCGATGACAGAACGACTTAACATTCACAAACTATATAATACATGTATAGAAATTAACATATCTTAGACTTTTTATATATAATAATATATTATCTAAAATGAATAAACGTAAAAAATATTGCTAAAAGAAAATTTGGCTTGAAGATCGGCGGGTCAGAATCGAGCATAAATTTAATAAAAAATAATTTCAATATGTTATTTCATGCATATATTAAACTTTTCAATAACTAAATGCAAATACAATAAGATAAATATATAATAAAAACGACAAATAAATATAAAATATATATGTTATTTGTTGAATACTTAGATAGTTCATTTTTTGAAAAAACAAAAACAAATATTAATTTTTAATTAGTACTTTATAATTATAATCTAAGATATAATTTTAATTTTGTTTGAATTTAGATTTTTTGAAATGTTACAATATCTTTAGAAGTAAAATAATTTTATATTTTACCAAATTAGATTTAAAAAGTTCATGAGTTCAATAAGAGAAATTCCCTTAAATAGTTCATTTTAGTTTGTTCTTCACAAAAATAGTTCTTAAGAAAGAAAATGACCAAAATAAGTTTTTTTAAAAAGCTAATAATTTTATTTATATGCATTTATACCCCTAGGGTTAACTAATTTAGACTTTAGGGTTTAAAGTTAACGGGTGGATTTGGGGATAAGGTTTCAAATTTCAAAAATAAAATAAAAAAATGAAAATTTCAAAAACAAAATGCTATTTTGGTCATTTTATTTTTTTAGGGCTATTTTTGTGACAAAAACTTAAAAGACTATTTAAGAGAATTGCCCATTCAATAATCAAATATTATTTCAACAAACAAAAATATGTAAAAGAAGATACAAATATATTTTATATTTTGAAATGATTAATTTGATGAAAAACTATAAAATTGAATCAGATACTAATATTTGAAAAATTGATATACATATTTGAATATACCTTATTCTTGAAATAAAAACAAAATATCTATGTAAAGAAAAATGAAAGTTAATACACGCGCGGTTGCGCGAGTCCAAATCTAGTTAATATTAAACCTAAATTTTATATGATAAAATTTGTAATGTATATAATAATGCAAATATTCTTTTCACATAATTATCTTTGATGTATAATATTTTAAAACATTACTAACTCATAGTAATGTGTACGGCATGATTTTAATTTTGTAAAAAATTATTAAAGTTATGAAAAACGAAAATATGATGTCCAATATTATACTCTAGTTCAAAGTTTAATAATATATTAGGTAAATTTATTACTAAATCCTACACTCATCTGTAATATAATTTCTCAAGTTGCTCAAGAATATTTTGAATTAACTATCTTACTTACCATGACTTATAACATAATATTATTATAAACCTTAGCATATTACATATTTGTGAAATTATCGAACTGTAATAAATGAAAAAATAAAAAATCATTCCAAACAAAAACGTTTATATAATATAGTAAATACAATATAAAATTTCCTATTTTATTGGTTGAATATTATTATATATTCAATTGACAGTAAAACACTAAATATTATGAGTCAATGTAGGAAATTAAATCTTTATATTTTAAACAATCATAATAACATAAAATATGTTACAATTTGAAATATATATTATACCATTTGGTAGCAACAAAAAAAAATATAAAAAGTGAAAATAAATATATGCGCGGTTGCGTGGATCAAACTTTAGTTGTATATCCTAAGAGTAGAATGCAAGATATGTAGATTAGCTATGTACTATCAGCATATTATTTGTTTTGTGTGATGTGCTAGGCACAATGTATATTGTTAGGATTAAACTTCTATAGTGAAAGTTCTATTTACTTAGTCAATGATTTGAATATCTATCATCTTATACCTTACTAAGTAATTCTCTTGTTATTCACCACTAAGGGTTGTGCCCGCGCTAAAATGCGGGTTTGTAAGATTGGTCATTTTTTTTATTTCTGTTGTCTATGGTGAATAACTTTTTTTATGGTTGATTGTTTTATTACTGTGTTTTTCTATTTCATGATAAATATTAATTAAGTTCCTCATACATTATTTGTCATATTTTACTTTCTAATCTGTCCTTTGTTATCTATCTCTATAATTGTTTTGTTGTTGTTGATAGCTTACCGACTTCCATGAGAAATATGTTTTTTTTGCTAATTTACACCTTTTCAGAGTAACTAAACACTGAATTATATATCTGTTACATTTTGTAGTTTGATTATATGAAATTTTCTATTTAGTATGGATTGCATTATTAGTTCTCCTCACAGTTTCATAGGAAGAGAAGAATTAAATATATGTGATAGATATTTTCTAATATTATAATAGGTAACTTATATAAAGACTTATTGTTATATAATTCTTAATCTAGTCTTAGAAAAAACTAATAAATTTTGTTTGCTGATTAACATTTTTTAAGTTGTGGTTTACTCGTTCTTGGAATCAATTAAGTGAACATGAGTATATAAAAATAAAGAGAAAGTGAGAGAGTCTAATAGGCTTATTAAAACGTCATTCATATAAAATTAGACACATGGATTATATTTGATCACTTACACCATCTTCCTTTTAAAATTAGAGACCGGTAGTTATTATATTTTGCGACTTTTGTATCATCTGAGGAGCATCAGGTGACTGATACACTAACACATACTGTCTACTTCGTCTGCTTGGCTTTCCCCTTGATCGCAACCTCCCAGATCATTTCCCACCCGTCCCACATCTGTCCCCTTCCTGAAACATCCCCGTTTGACGGCCACCGGTAAACATGATCCCATCCTTCCTAGCATAACAGAAGGTAGGAAATCTCGTCAATGCTTCACATGGCGTGCCGTTGTTATTGCAACATTTGATTGCCCGTGTTTCAGCCACCATGAACGATAAAGTTTTGTGAGAATGGCATTTAATCAGTCTTTTTAAAAGCTATTGAACTATTGAAAAAGAAAGAGATGATGTAAGGAAGAAGATGGTGTTACCATCTCATCTAGTAAAAGGAGGGTGATCCCATGAATCACCTCTCTTCTTGATATTAGGTGAATCACGAAATTGGAGAAGTTTGGCAAACTATCTCTTGAGAAGAGCGGTCAAGAAAAATATCATTGAATGTGGTGTAGTTAACCATAGCGGATTGCACAACACTGAGGGCAGACAATTTACGACGATTGGCGAATCATCTTTTGAGAGGAAAATTTAAGTATGAGTGAATGACATGTAGTTTTGTGTTTTTGAAATTTCAACTATTTATAGTGTATGTTTGTATCTGATACGCTTGGTCAAGCCTGGGTAAGAAGTCACTATGCTGACGTGGAGGAGAGAAAGACTTGGAATCAAGTGGAGGGTCTTCTGTTAAAAAAAGCTGGAGCTTTATATAGTATTGATTCTTCTCTCTTATGGTCTTATACATTTAGAACTGGAACTGATTAGTGAGATCGTGAAGTCTTGAGGCGGTCCTCATGGAGGTTTCGTATTGAGGAGTGGATCGGAGAGATCCGATATCTTCTTGAGGCTACTTCTAGCTGTAATTGTATCTTTGATCAGTAAGTAATACATTGTAAGGAGGAAGAGGAAGTCATTAAGGTTGATTTACAGAGTATATAGGTATCAATCTTAACAATTGGTGCGTTTGTGACAGATCGATCATCGCGATTGTGCGTCTGTGAGCTCGATCGAAGCTATCGCGATGGAAACGGGTGGAGATTCCTGTGTTCACCGGTGTGAAATTGAAGCCATGGTTGATTTGGATGGAGAACGAGTTCGTGCGAGGAGATTACTCTGATTTGGAGAAGATGAACCTTGTGCAGAGCTTCATGGAAGAAGAAGCAAGAGTTTGGTATCAACGGCGACAGTCATTGTTACCTTTTCGAAATTGGGAAGATGTGAAAACAAGTTTGTTACTGCGATTTGGAGAGGCGAATGATCCGGATCGAATCCGGCTGGATTTCGAGTACAAATCCTTTCGGCAGGAGTTGATCAACAAGTATACAACATATCACATAGAGAAATCGGGATGAGAATTGGTTCAAGCGGCCGAGATGAGAGAAGCAACATCGATTCAAGAGAAGCATTGCGAACTCAAAAGAGACTCAGTTCAGGTACCATTTTCTGTTCATGATTCTTAACTGGAAGGTGAACAATTAGGTTATCGGGAAATGAATGTTGTGTTAGATGATGGCAAGAGTTCTTTGAGAAAAATGGATTTGCCTGTATTTGATGGCACAAGACCGTATTGTTGGCTTCTCAAGATACGACGGTTCATCAGTGAGGAGTAGTGTACAGAGGAACGAGTATTAAGCATGGTTCCATTATGTCTAGAGGAGGATGCTCTGACTTGGGATGAAAAAGAAGTGACAGAAGCAGATTTTAGTGACTGGTCAGAGTTTAATCAGAGGATGCTGGCTCGTTTTGCACCGGAGAAGATTGTTCCATCAGACGTGATGCCACATCAAGAGTTGACTCATGATTGTTTTCACGTGGTAAAATCACGTTGTGTGACAGAGTCTATTGCAACTATGGAGAAAAATGATTCTATGGAAGAACATGAATCACTTGCACATGGTTGTGGTCCACTATGTCCTCATGGAGATATTCCAAAATGTGAGGTACTTCAAGAACCAAGCCATCTATGTGGATTCAGTTCACATGACATTTTTGAACAAGTCAAATTTGTGGTCTTGCTGAAGAAAATAATGCCGTCGTGTGGGAATGATTCTCACTCGGAAGAATTTTATAGTGGTCTTGGCGTTGTGGTGACGAATGCTCCAAGAGTTTCACTGATTGAAGAGAAGATTGAGGAATGTGAGAAAACTGATAATATCACAAGACTCATAACAAACCTGTTTGCAGACCAGATGTTTGAAATATTGCTTCACAGAGGAAATCATCTTCTTTAATTGCTGAAGAAATTGAAATTTCGGAAATCTTGGACTTTCAAGTACAAGAACAAGACAAAGCAGATTTCCATTAATAATATGAAGTCTCAAGGAAGAATTGTCAGGCAATACAGAGTAGCAATAATGATGAGAAATTCACGAGCTTGTGTGGTGACAATGAGGCTGACTCGCCTACAAGATTATGTTTCTTTGTTGTGTTTCTTTGCTGGTGTTAGTAACTTGTATGATGGATGGAGATGGGAGAGAGGGTTTGCATATGCGACGGTTACCCACATGGAGATCAACATGGAGATAGCATACATCCTTAAGACTAAAGATCAAGCGGGATATACACTGCTTATCTCAAGATATTCAATTTGCATCATGCTGGAATGGAGACGACTTTTCTGGAAGGACACGTAAAGGCAGAGAGTTACATGAACCAAAGGGGCTGGCCTTGTACGGTACATGAAACTAAGAGAGCTGATTACCATTTGTGGCACCGTTGGAAGCGTAGGGTCCTAATCGTTGGTAAACTTAAGCATTTACAAAAACAGTGTGTTGTTCAAGAAGAGAGGCAGAACATCTTAAAGTCTTTACTTCTGAGTTTCATGATAGAAGAGAGGTCATATGGGCTCCCATTGATTGACAGAGAGAATAAT